>JAFFST010050785.1:2784-16000 GCA_022414735.1 Noturus placidus | reverse complement strand
AATTGCATTTTTTGTTTACTTGTGTTGTCCTTGACTATTGTTTAAATTGGTTTGATGTTCCGAAACACTTAAGTGTGACAAACATGCAAAGGAACAGGAAATGAGGAAGGGGGCAAACACTTTTTCACACCACTGTACATACAACATGGCATGTATTTACAACTGTCCCAAACAGAAAACAACAAGGTTGCTAACACAAAACAGTAGCTACTCAAACACCATGATGATATGGGATTATCCACTTTCTGGAGCTGTTCTTGGATCCTTTCCAAGTGGAAAAATTCACCTAATCAGTTTGGCTGTGTTTGTAGTAGTAATTATTATTATTATTATTATTATTATTATTATTATTATTATTATTATTATTATCCATCCATCCTCTACCGCCTACTTAGGGCAGCTGTGGCTCAGTTGGTAGAGCGGGTTGTCCACTAATCCACTAATCATAGGGTTGGCGGTTTGCATCCCGGCCCGGATGATCCCATGCCGAAGTGTCCTTGGGCAAGACACTAAACCCTAAGTTGCCCCCGATGGCAAGCTAGCACCTTGCATGGCAGCTTTGCTACCATTGGTGTGTGAGTGTGTGTGTGTGACTGGGTGAATGAGACACAGTGTAAAGCGCTTTGGATAAAAGCGCTATATAAGTGTGCCATTTACCATTTACTCCTTTATCAGGGTCACAGGGAACCTGGAGCCTATCCCAGGATGCATTGGGCACAAGGTGGGGTACACCCTGGACAGGGTGCCAGTCCATTGCAGGTCACAATCACTTACACAGACACTACGGACATTTTGGACATGCCAATCAGCCTACCATGCATGTCTTTGGATTGGGAGAGGAAACCGGAGTACCCGGAGGAAACCACCGCAGCACGGGGAGAACATGCAAACTCGTACAGACAGGGCCATGGAGGAAATCGAACCCCTGGAGGTGTGAGGCAAACGTGCTAACCACTAAGCCACCATACGCCCTTATTAATATTATTTTGATTCTTAAAAACAAAACAGACAACTAAAACTTTATATAGATAGAAAGAAAGAAAGAAAGAAAGAAAGAAAGAAAGAATACTGCAGAATTACCTATAAATGACCAGAAAGAGCTTTATAAAGAACCAACACTATTCAGTGTCACAGAATAATGGGGCTTTATGTGTCTCGAGTTTCATAATGTGCTTTAAAGCACCTTAGGAACTATAAATGGAGATTATAGATTTGCCAACAGAGGTATCAAAACCTTGATCTTAAATATGATCTTCATCCAGATGAAACTTGTCCTCATGAAGATTATTTAAAAGAATGTTACCACAATCAGCTTATTAATAGGCATGGAGCAGATGATGTCCTTATAAACATGCATGATATATATGTCAAGAAACCAATCTGTCACAAATGTGGGATTGAGGCGGAAGCAGGCGCAGACTTGAGTTTAAACATTTATTGAAATACAGAACAAAACAAAGACACTAAGACTAAGATACCTAAACTCGATGGCAGGAAACAAACACTAAGGCTAATATACGTAAACACTAGGGCACGAAACAAACCAAACACTGTGACACAGAGACGTGAGTCTAAACAACAAGGACTATATATACACACAGTGCTCATTAACCCCAACGTGAAACAGGTGCAGGAAGACATGTTCCTACTAGTGAACAGTGGCTGCTGGGACATGGAGTCTACCGGCAAACTGGGGTGGAGACACACACAAAAACGTAAACACAGTCCACGTTTTGAGAGCTGTCATGCACTCTGCTTCCGGCAGAGCAAAGGTGCAGTGCCTGCGCATGGCCACCAGGGGAAGCCATGACCAGCAACGGTGCAGTGCCTGCACACAGCCACCAGGGGAACCGTGACACAATCATCCATCCATCCATCCATCTTCAACCGCTTACTCATTTTCAGGGTCACGGAGGAACCTGGAGCCTATCCCAGGGAGCATCGGGCACAAGGCGGGTTTACACCCTGGACAGGGTGCCAGTCCATCGCAGGGCACAATCACATACACACTCACACACACATTCATACACTACGAACACTTTAGACACGCCAATCAGCCTAGCATGCATGTCTTTGGACTGGGGGAGGAAACCGGAGTACCCGGAGGAAACCCCCGACACACGGGGAGAACATGCACTATTAACAATGTTGAGACAAGCGCTCTGGACTGAACAAGCTCCAGGACTGACTGGCTCACCTCATTAATGATTACTCAGTGAAGCTTGTCTTCCCAGATAACACAATGCTCTTCATTTTCACAGATTATACTAGACTCTAGTCTCTTCATTGGCATAAACCATTTGGACTCTTCATTCAGAGCACTGAAAGCAAACCTGCTACACAGTAAGCATTTGGAAATAGTGCTGTTTCATTTTGATTCTACACAATGGTTGTGTTTCCACAACAAACAAAGAAACCAGTTAACTTTTAGTTAAACATCAGAAGCTTCAGGAGCATTTTCACTGTAGGGCTTTAGTATCTTATCCAGAGTAAGTAATTTACTATCCTACTATTTCAGATTTAAAGTCTTCTTTTGTACGAGATCCTTGATGGTCATTTTTGTCTATTCGTATTCTAATAGCACTGATATTTTTAAGTATCATGTAAATAATTATTTTGCCATGATTTGCCTTTATTATTAAATGACTTTTCATATAATGCTTTAAAAAGCCACAGCTTGGTCCTGTAGGTTAATTTTGTTCATCAAGAAAATTAGACCCTATATCACTGAACAGGCTACACAACTACTAGTCCAGTCTCTCATATCCCTCCACTGGCTTCCCGTAGCCGCCCGAATCAAATTCAAGGTATTCGTTCTCACATACAAGACCTTGTCTGGAACTTCACCGCCCTACCTCAACACTCTCCTTGACCTTCAAACTGACATCAGTGGTTGAATGAACTTCCAACCTCAATCCAGACAGCAGAATCTGTTACTATCTTCATAAAATACAGTTAAGTCCCACCCCTTCCGTGAACACTTAACTAACCCCTAGACCCCCTTTTTTATATTTAAAAAGAAACAACTCATTTGTATTTCCTCATTTGTGATTAGCTTTGGATAAATGTGTCTGCTATGTGAATAGATTGTAGTAAATGTAGGGATTTAATTTAAGCATCTAGGAAGCATACTGCATCTGTTCTACAACTTCAATTCCAAAAAGGTTCGGATAGTATGGAAAATGCAAGAAACCAAACTAAAGGAGTCATTTGAAAATTCAGTTCACCTAAAAATCTGTGTCGGCAGAGTGTGTACCCAACCTCTCAACAATGGTAAAAATCCACCTATTCCATTTTTTTATATTCCCAATAAATCATAAACAGTGTCTCAAAATGAGCCGTTTTTATTTTTGCCCTAATGTGATGTCACATTGGAACAAGCCCCTCTCAGGAACTCTGCCCTATTAGCATAGATCCTCCCGTGAGTGTGCTGCATACAGGTCACCATGTTTTCTGCAATGGAGAAGCTACAGGGATAAGTAGAATATAATATCTCCATTTCATAAGCTTTGTATGTGTTCTGTTGTTGGCTGTAAGAACGAACATAGAGTGGGGGGAAATAAGCATTGAACGCATTAACTTTTTTTTCAGTAAATATATTTATGAGGATGTGAGGATATTCAAATGAAATTTTCACCAGACATCAGTATTTACTCAAGAAATCTGCAAATATAAAGAATTTACAACATAAGAGTTCATAAATACAGTTATGGGTAATAAAGTGGAATGACACAGGAAAAAACTATTGAAAAGTTTTGTCCAAAAACTATTAGAAATGTCGACACGTCGGACCTCAAAACAGGATTCCACCGTGCTACTCTCCATATCAGATGAGACAGAGCCCAGAGAAGTCAATGGCGCTTCTGGACAGTGTTGATGTATGACTTCTGTCATGTCAGGATCTCCATTACAGACTCATGATGGTTTTTTTAGACAGTAACGTCTGAGGTATTGGAGATCACATGCATTCAGAAGTTATTTTCTGCCTTGAATATTTTTATTATATTGTGCTGTAGAAGGTGAAAAACCCAAAATCCTACCGATTTGCCTTTGGGGAATGTTCTGCTCAAAGTGTTGGATTATTTACTGATGCATCTGTTGGCAGATCGGCGAGCCTCGACCGAACCTTGCTCTTGAAGGACTAGGCCTTTTTTGGAGGCTCATTATATACCATCGGCGTAACCACGCACTCTTTGGGGGGGTCGTGACCCCCCCAATGTTGAGGCAATACCAATCTGTCCCCCCCGATATACAGGAGAAAATATTTTCTATATGTTCCGCATTAAATTTCCCTGCAAACGGATCTGTCTTTTCTTCATCTATTTATTTATTTATATTCTTTTTGAATATATTCACGTTTGTTACAGAAAATATGCCACCCCCCACCACCACCTCCAATTGTACACTTGGTTTCGCCCAGACTCAACGCAAGTTCGGTGATGTATTTGATCAGTTTCCCCATGCTGTGGGAGCTTCTATCACTCAGAAACCACGTGAATTCAAACAGCGCTTGGACCCCCCCAATGTCCATAACATGGTTACGCCCTTGTTATATACTATGATTAGACAATTACTTCATCTGTTTCACATCACCTTCTCATTTCAACTTGTCACATTCTGATTAGTCTTAATTGCCCCTGTCCCTAGTTTTTGGAATGGGTTGCATGCATCAATTAAAAAAAAAAATTAAGTATGTAGTTGGTTCGGTAAAACATCAAATAAAGTGTCTTTATACGTTTTTTTTTTATTATTATTATTCAAGTCAAAGTGAATTTACACATCACTCCTCTTTGTTGTTATTAACATTTTCCATACTGTCCCAACATTTTCTGAATTGCGGTTGTACAAAACATGTGACTAAAATATTTCTTAAATGGCATTAAAACACCTGAGATGTTTGTTCTCGTTTGTTATGACCTAACCCTCACCACAAATAGCAACACACCAATGTTAACCAGTACATATCATCTGTGCTGACATTAGAGTAGAGCTGTGATCCAGTGTTGTTTTTTTTCTGTGACTTCCAGGAGCCAATTTCATCCACAGTTTCCCCAATGCCTCGGAGTAAAATAAACGAAAGGGTTTGGTCTTGATTGCTAGTTATTACTGCATAATATATAACTGTTTATTCTGTATGATATATAGAGCTACAAAATAAAATGTCATTTGAAAGTTAAACAGCGTTTAAGTGTGTCACACATTCCTTTTTAAAAGACTTGATATTGACATTATTGCACTTCATCAATGACATCATAGTGATGCATGAATGTTGATCAATAGCCTATTGTTAAATGTCTATTACAATGTGTTTCGCACTAGTTTATTGAACATATATAAATAAGAAAAATAAACAAGAAACCCTTTCGCAAGCACTAACCTTAACTGAAAGTGTTCCTTAGTATGGTTGGCTATGGTTAATGCTGTAAGTAGAACTCTGGTGTCATTCTTACTGATGCTGATTTCTGATGTATCTCCAAGAAGACAGTGTGATATGGTGCTTTAGCAGATGGAATAATTGATGAGTGACTTGTTGCCAGAAGTGTTTATTAGCTGTGCAGTCCCATAGAGTTTGTACATAATTGTCTGGTGTATTTAGTGTGCAATGTGTTTATATTTCAGTTTCTATAAAGTTATAGAATCTTCAGACATTTGTGAAATGTTCCAGAGAACCCTGTTGGGAGTTGCTTAATTTAGGAAAACAGTCATAAATGATGAAAAATCAGTTTTGATCAAAATGTAGTTTAGGAAAGCATAAATGTATTTTTTTTTACTGAAACAACGTGTTAATGTTTTTTTTATAGGCTACTTTCTAATGCCTTGCCTATGCATCACAGAGATCACATCAGATGAGGAGCCAGTTTAACCAACAAACTGGTGAATGCAGTCAATCTCCCTAAATATATCTAAATCTATTTCAAATTTAGCAATAATATTGATTTTTTTTAAGTATTATAAATGAATAGATTATAAATGTAACAGTACACAGAACATATTGAAGTTCAGGAATGCTTTTAGTTTTCAGAGATATACAGTTGTGCTCAAAAGTGTGTACACCCCTTGCAGAATATGCTAAATATCAATACTGTTAACAAAATAATCATCATAAAAATCCAATATTTTTTTATTTAGTACTGTCCTGAATAAGATTTTTCACATAACAGATGAGATGTTTACATATAATCCACAAGACAAGATAATAGTTGAATTCATGAAAATTACCAGATTCAAAAGTTTACACACCCTTGATTCTTAGTACAGTGTGTCATTACTTGAATGATCCAGGACTATTTATTTATTTATTTATTTGCATTGGGACAGTTGTTCATGAGTCCCTTGTTTGTCATGAGCAGTTAAACTATGCTCTGTCCGAATACACGATTCTGGTTCTTTGGCTCCACAGCATGCATTCAAATCATTTAACACACATCAAGCTATGGATTATCCCTTACATATATTCTGCTCAATATATTACTTTTACAACAAATTGACAAACAGCAAAGCTGCGCTTAATCCTGAATCTCAGTGGAATGGATACAGTGCAATAAAACAACAACAAAACATAAAACTAACTAAACTATCACTAGCCATTTTGACACACTAGCTTAAAAATATATTTTTATTGTCTTAAAGACAGGTTGGATGCTTAGGTTTCAAAGTGGTTTCTAAGACAACTAAATTCAGTTAATGCTCATGTATCAATTCATTTATGTCACGTCTCGTGACGGCGGAGAGAGAAGGCTGGATACAATTGCAATTTGAACTGTCTTTATTAAGAGAGGTAAGGCAGTAAATCCCAAACGTGATCCAAACAGAGTAATCCGAAAACAAAAAAGGGTCAGGCGATCTACAAACAGAGTCCATAAAGGGCGAGGCAGAAAACGAAGTCAAAGTCTGGAGCAAACGGAGTCGGTACACTAATTAGGCAACGGTTAACATAGACAAGGGCTCTAGACAGGTTAGCGGAGAAACCAGCATAAACTAACTAATTTACAAGGCTATGGCTATGGGTTTACTCTTATGCGTACGAAGAGGAGTTTCCAAATCA
The DNA here is from genome assembly GCA_022414735.1 of Noturus placidus. NCBI lineage: Eukaryota > Metazoa > Chordata > Actinopteri > Siluriformes > Ictaluridae > Noturus > Noturus placidus. Next base: position 8,955 of record JAFFST010050785.1, on the reverse strand, counting down.
ATATTCCGCCCGAGTGCTACTCGGTGCGCGGTATAAGTGCATACGTAATCAGCGCAGCAATCGAGAACAGCTAAGAACGATTATGACACATGACATGTTAAACAGATGACAGAGCATGGGAGGAGACACAACAGAAACAGTAAACAACGTCCACGTGTGTAAATGTCAACAATGAAATGCGCTTCAAGGGGGAATCGTGACACTTTATGAGACATAAAAATATCAAGTAGTTTTTATGAAGTAGTTTTACCAAAATTATATTTTTTGTTAAACAATGTAGTTTTAATTTAGAATGTATGAGAAGTACACTGTAAAATTGTTGCCAATTGTACAATGCAACCCCTGGCCCCGACAAGGTCGAAAATGTCAAGTTTACAGCATTTTTTACAGCCTAGGTTGGCGTTAAAGTACTGTCAAATTTATAGTAAACAACTATATAAAAAAAAATAAAGTAAAGTAGTATAATATCTTCCCTCTGGGATTTTAACTAGCTCACCTAGCTTACTTTGATTCAATCATTACTCCACCTAAAGCTGGTTGAGCTTGTTGTGTTGGCTCAGTGGTTATGGCTTTGAGTTATATATCTGTAGGTTGTGTGTTCAAAGCCCAGTACTTCCAAGCTTCCATGGTTCAGTCCTTGAGTGAGGCCCTTAACCTGTAGTTCAACTGTATCCTGCATCAGCTAAATGTACTGGATGATGTTCTTAATACTATGTAAAATGACTGCTTTGCTGTAAATGTTTTTTTTTTTTTGTTTGTTTTTTTTACAGTGTAGCCAAGAAGTGCTATAGTAGGTCTATTTAAAATATAACATAATTTTGATTTTGATCACTTTTCACTTTAGCACTTTCTTGGCCACTATATTATTCAATATGTGTTATTTCATAGTTTGAATGTATTCACATATTAGTCTAAAGTAGAAAACAGTAAAAGCAGGTGTTTAGGTGCACATGCACTCCTATTAACATATTAAAATATTCGAGCAAGTGGTAAATATGCTAGCAATATTCTAGAAACATGTTACACCATGTTAGCAGCACTTAGCTAAATCCTAATGTATGCTAGTAATGCCACAAAACAGGAAGTTGTTATAACTCAAACATACAATGTTCAATCTGCAACAAACTTCACATATTTGATACTAATCCTGCTAAAACAAAAACAAACAAACAAAAAAAAAATCCCCCAATGCTGCTTGCAGCTTTAATTGAGGTTATATTTCATATGTGGTGTAACACATTTACATGTAGCAGTAAAAAAAATTACTCAAGGTTTATGTTTGCATCTGTCTAAATGTATATTTAACATACACAGCACTGCTTTACTTGCAGTTTCCCAAACTGTAATTAAAATATTGTATATCACCTGCAATATACACATATCAGAAGTGATTTTATTAGGCTAGAACCACAGCTCTCCTTTGAACTAGCTTACTGAATCTAGCCCCTTCCAATACTGATATTGGTGTTGGTTGTTTCTCTTACTGAGTCATGGAATCAGGCCCCAAGTCCATCAGCTCCTGCTCATCCCAGCTTTCTCCATGCTCACTCTATTCTTCTTGCCCCGCTGTGACCAAATGCCAGGGCTGGACACACAGCAGCTGTAATTGGCAGAATCTATAACAGTTCTGCTTACTGACACACTCCATCACTCTTGGAGCACCACACATGCTGCTGCATGATGGAAGACCTCACCTACACACCAGGCAATCTCAGTGCTAATGATAATTGATTTCACACACACGCACACACACACACACCTTCTTTTAGATTTTTAAATGTGGCGATATGACCAAATGCAGTCACATGTCCCCACAATTCTGACATTCTGATGGTTGGAAGGGCATTTGTTCCCCACAAGACATAAAAAACAGAAATAAAATAAAATAAAATAATACTATGCACATCAGATCAAATAATGAGTCTTGACAAATCCAAAATTGTGTTAAAAATATTCATTTACATTTACATTTATTCATTTAGCAGATGCTTTTATCCAAAGCGACTTACAAATGAGAGCACATTCACACACCAATGGTAGCAGAGCTGCCATGCAAGGTGCTAGCTTGCCATCGGGGGCAACTTAGGGTTCAGTGTCTTGCCCAATGACACTTCGGCATGGGACCACCCAGGCCGGGATTCGAACCACCAACCCCACGATTAGTGGATTAGTGGACAACCCGCTCTACCGACTGAACCACAGCCGCCCTTAATTCCTAAATTCATAATTCCAAAAAAAAAAATAAATAAATAAAATTTTGGAATTAAATATAGTGTTCAGCATGATTCTGTCAGTGGGATTCACATGAATTTGCAAACAATAATACCTTCTCATCAGCTCCCCGCTTTATCCATGCTTGCTGCGATGCACATTATATATTATATATTAGACACCGAACCATGCTGTCATTTTAAAAAAGACCACCTGAGCAGCTCTCCTTCCGGATTCTTCATCTATTCAAGCACCTGTATTTTCCTCTTTGTATGGAATGACCTTGAAAAACATTGTGCTCGATATTGATATGCTCTACTCTATCTCAGACTGGAGAATTCTCCTGGCTCCATCTCAGTTGTAATTCCAGCCTCAAATGTCAAACTAGACTAAGTAGGAGAAATAACCAGGCATTGCTTGGTTTGTGTGTACATGCATGTGTGTGCATGAGTTGCTTTTTGGGGTCACATGTGATGGGTTGGAAAAAGTAGTATTTATGAGAAATAGTATTTACAACCAGCACCACTTAAATGTCAAACATATAACATATAAAATATTTTTAGCTGTGTGTGTGTGTGTGTGTGTGTGTGTGTGTGTGTGTGTGTGTGTGTGTGTTTTAAATGTGGATTATCACCCTCTCCCCTTGATTGGGACAGCATCCCTGTGTGGCAGGCCATTACATAAGCCCTTATTACCCCAGTTTCCACAGTTAAACCTGCAAAATCTGCAGCCATTTATCTGCTTTTGGTAGCTTCTGTACATCCCTCATTAGACAAACTAAACTAAAGGCAGTGGCTTATAATTAGGAAAAAATGTTGGGCCTGCTGGAAAACAAATCCTAGTGAGTGGCTTATGCAATTCAAGCTCGATTGAAAACAGCATGGCTGAATTGTCTAATGACATTCTTTTGTCACTTCATGGCCGAGGGTCTGCCTGTGTGCTGCATGCCACAACAAGATTTTGCAAATGGATGGAAGTTAAATGCAATAAAGTCAAAACAAATGCGCATAAAATAAATATTCTTTAACTAATATTATTAAATAGTTCTTGTTTTGTGTGATTTATGATTAAGACATCAACTGTAAGCTATTTGATACATTATTAAATTTAAAGGCAGTGGTAGCTTAGCTTAGGTTAAGGCTCTGGGTTACTGATCAGAAGGGCAGGGGTTCAAGCCCCAGCACTGCCAAGCTGCCAATGTTGGGTCCTTGAGCAAGATCCTCAAACCTCTCTGCTCCAGGGGCGCTGTATCATGGCTGACCCTGCGCTCTGACCCCAACTTCCTGACAGGTTGGGGTATTCGCAGAAAACGAATTCATTGTGGTCTACTGTATATGTGACCAATAATGACTCGTTATTATTATATAAGGAGAAAAACAATCAAACAATGTCCTGCAAACTTAAAAGCTTATGCTACATTAAAAAAAAAAAAAAAATCAACACAAGTCTTCCTAAATTTCTTACTTAGTGATGCTATAAATGCCACAACATTGGCAAAGCTACCGAAATAACTCATATGTACACACACAAAAACACCAGCATATGTCCAAACAATTCATATAAAATGTGATAACATAAATTAGATTACTTTAACAAATTGGAGACATACAGTAGGTTACGTTGGGGATGACCACAAAAGTCATGTGTGCTGTGGCTAAGCATTCTTTATTTCTCACCTACAATAAGAAGCAAACTGCCTAGTTGAGAGACCAAGATAATCAAACTCCCAATAATTCAGGAGTGTGCAATATTATCCAAAAAACTCAGGTGTGGCCACAGGTCTTTGATTCAAACCAATCAGAACCAGTCTTGGTTATACTGTTTAATCACTTAGCCCCACTCTTCAGTATAGTTATAGTGTTATATTAGTTAGGTTCAAATAAAAACCTGCAGCAACACTTGATGTGAATAGGTTTTGTCACCCCTGGGTTAAGGAGTTTTATTACTACAACAGAAAGATGTTCATTTCCAACCAGATATCACACAAAAACACCTAGAAATTTTTAGCACATGAAATATATTCTTTTAGTTATATCAAATGAAGTTATAAAGCTCTGTCAATTAATGCTGCCCTTCATTCTGACACATTATCATATGCAAATTCCTGTTAATTTGCCATTGTATTTTTGTGCCACTGAAAGTCTATTTCTGCATTATGCTCAGTGGGCAGTCGTGGCTCAATGGTTTAGTCTCTGGCTTACTAATCTGAAGGTCAAGAGTTCAAGCTCCAGCACTACCAAGCTGCCACTGTTGGGCCCTTGAGAAGACCCTTATCACCACTGATGCTGTCCTCTGATTTCCTAACAAGCTGGCATATGCAAGGAAACAAGTTTCACTGTGCTGTAATGTGAATGTGACAAACAAACACCCCTTCTCTATTTCAGTGTTTCTGAGATAGTCTCTGGAGACTGCTACCCAAATCAGGATGAAAACAAATGAATGAGTCATTTTGCAATTTACTGGATCAGGTGAAGTTAGAAAGGGAAAATCTTTTAGACAGTCACTGAAGTAAGTCTGCTGCAGAGTTCTTTGCTAATGGTGTGAGATGCTATTTCGCAACTCTCTGTAACGTCTACATGACGTATTCAGATGTGCAATGGCAGCCCTTTAAGAACACAAACATGTGTGGGCTAAATATCAAAGCTTTCACCATTTCTCTACCAGTGCCTTGTTCCAATCTTCCTTCCACAAGCATCCACGCTTGCCTATCCTTCACTCCCCCTCTCCATAAGGGAAAACTGACCTTGACTTCATACTCTAGGCTCAGATTACAGCAAATCTTTTTTTCAAACACACATCCTCCCCAAATCCTATTTTTCCCACATCTGCTGGTTTTATACTCTATCTGAACCGGCAGATATTCAAGAAAAATGGGAACTGAGACCGGGCTGGGCTGAGTGTATTTCGTCTTTGCTTCATTTCACCCACTGTGCATCAATTATGATTCATAGTTATGAATATTCACAGTGTACCTTCCTCTTGTTTTGCATTTCAGTAAATCTCACAAATCACTCTAGGCACTCTAGGAAGGAGAGAAGTAGAATACTTGAAGTTTTCTTCTAAGTTTTCAATTATTTAGCAAGCTTCTTGATATGTCATTTAAAGGGGTTCCATATAAGTCTTTGCAATGGGCTTTTTACAGAGACAGCTTGTGAGCACAAATTTATGATTGATGTACTGCAAGACAAAAACTAAGGTGTACCACTTTATATATGCTTCAACTCACAGAATTAATCATATCCATAATGTATGAAGTTGTTTTTACTCTTATCTTCTGAATTGTTGTCATGGGACCTTTGTTCTTTCTCGGGCTTACCTCTTACACTATTTTTCTGACTAATTTCAATCATTTCCAGTATTGGACCTGGAATGGTTATGTAATGGATTATAACAACAAGCACAAGTAATGGATTAGGCTCAGTCTTTTTTTACACTTTGCTAATGCTTTCACTATCATGCTGCTAAATGGTAATAAAAAACATCAGTTTTAAATTGGTTGGAGCACAAAACTGGAGCAATGAGAGGCAGCAAAGTTAGTTCTAGAGAATTCCAACACGCTTTCTATCCACATCACATCCTTTTCAATTACGCATTGAAAAAGTCTCTATGCTCTTGCTCATAATAATAATAATAATAATAATAATAATAATAATAATAATAATAATAATAATAAAACTATTAAAGTGAAGTTTAACATTAAAGTGAACTATTACGTGGTTACATACCGGAAGTAGGGAAGAGTCTCGTCAGGCTGTGCCGCGTTTAGCCTTGTTAAGAGCTCTATTTAAGTTCCTGGTTTTCGGCACTAAGGGGTGCGTTATTGTTTTGAAGTTTCGGAAATGTTTTGATGTTTTGATGTTTAGGAATTAGGTTGGATATGCTCTAGAAAGGTTTGGACTGTTTTGGAAAGATCGGATTGTGTTTGAACGGTTTTGGTTTATGTTTGTTTATTTGTTAATA
>JAFFST010050783.1:237670-260281 GCA_022414735.1 Noturus placidus | reverse complement strand
TGCTGTTCCGAAACACTTAAGTGTGACAAACATGCAAAGGAACAGGAAATGAGGAAGGGGGCAAACACTTTTTCACACCACTGTATGTCATTTTGTCCATCCCATCTCTCTCTCACACGCTCTCTCTCTCGCTCGCTCGCTCTAACCCTCCCTCCCTCTCCATGGCCGTGTTGAGACCCCTGAGAGCACCAGGAGCATCCAAAGCCCTCAGGCTAAAGCCTATGAAGATAGAGAAATGTCACATTATCATTGCTTAGCACAACTGAACACACCCACTCACAAACACACAGACACACCCACACACACGGCAGAATTTCCCAGACCCGAGCATGAACCCTGCTCCAGAGGAAAGGATTCATACTCTTGATTCTCAGACTTCAAAAGATTATAAATAAACACTCTCAACTGGTTTCAGAGGGGAAAAAAATCAAGGTGTAAGAATGAATCCAGTTGAACAAGATTTAAAGACGATATGTTTAGAAGAATGGGCCGAAATCACACTTGAATACTCACAAACAAAAGCTTCTACTCCAAGCATCATTCCTCTTTATTACACATAATTTCTTTTTATTTATTTTTCTGTGCGGATTTCTTGAGTTAATACCAAAGTCTGGTAAAAATGTCACTTGAATAGGATCATTGGAAATATATTTACTGAAAAACATGTTGACGCATCCAATACTTTTTTCCCTCCACTGTATGTCAAAATAACTATTCAGTTCTCGTCTTGGAGAAAGCATTTCAGACTCTCGGTCACAAGCTCTGTTAGCTTTGGAATCTCCAAATGCAAATGAGCTGCGGTGTGAATTTGCTTTGCATTTTACGGCTGATTATCATTCATCAACATACACAAAAGAGTTACCATCATATTGTAAATCTGGAATGAATTTTGTTCAGTGGCCTACAAAAACAATTATACAAAACTTTACTAAAATCTGATAAATGAGACAATTTGTTAAAAAAATGCATTCATATCCAGTTTGAGAAATGAGTCCCAGTGTGATTTTATTGCCTCAGTGGCAGTGTGTGAAGGAAAAATCAGTCTCTCTAGGCTTCTGTAGCTTTACTAATTTGCTGCGGTGTGCTTAACAAGGCTGTTAGCATTTCATGGAGACATAAACATGTAAATATAAATCTGTACTCAATCTCTCCTCTACTACACACACACACACACATATATATCTCACACACTTCTATATATCTATATATATCTATATATATACACATATATGCATATTCTGTTTAATCTGCTGCATGATCAGTTTAAATCTCAGGAAGTCACAGGTTTAAAGTGTTAGCATCCCAGTGCTCTGATTGGGACACGTGAAAGGCCTAATTCGGCTAAAGGTTTTATGGTCTCAGAGTGCAAACAGCGAAAATATCTCGATCATGATGCAGAGAAAAACCTGGAAAAGACGATGCACACGGTCCAGCTCCTGGCATTGTTTCCTGAAAGTTCTTAACGGATGAGTTTCTTTAGAGGGGTCAATGAAATTTAAAATCAAGATGAAAGGGCTGATTTTATGCTAATGTTTTCGCCGCATGCCTGTTTGACAGGGCTAGCACAAGACACACACCGAACGCAGGCGAGGGTGCCAATACTTTAACCTTTCTGAATAGAAAGTGCACACGTTCATTAAACCTATATTAAAATACAAGTAAACATAAAAACGCAATGCGTTGTACAATTTCTGTGGCTGTTCTAACTGTAGTGCACTACATTACGTTTATATCCTATGTTGTGAGCATGTGTAGTGAATACGAAGCCATTCTGGATTAATGTGAAGGGTCACAGGGTAAGAAATGTAAATTCAGGCGAAATATCAGCAACAAGAAAAACTTACTGTACGTAAATATAATAAATATGAATATGAAAATGGGATTTTATGATAAAATTGTGATTTTTGTGATTAGAATTTTTTTTTATTTTTTTTTTACTTTAGTAGACTAAGCCAGTGGTTTTCAAAGTGGGAGCCACCAGGGGGACCTCAACAATTTGGTGTGAAAAATAAATTCTCACGCTCAGACAACCACACACACATAATCAATTCCTAATGTAAATATGTAAGATGTAATTATTAATTAAAAGGGGGATATATTCAGAAGTCTGCATTTTGAATGCGTTTTAAAGACATCTTGCAAAAGGGGGGCCTCGGTCAAATGTTAATGCCATTTGGGGGGCCTTGCCCTGGAAAAGTTTGTGAACCCCTGGACTAAGCTACTAACTACATTACTGAAAGATCACTGTGCTTTACCGTCCGGTAGAAAAGCCAACATTCATCAGGACGATTCTGCCACCATTGTGACTGACCAATCACTGATTTGCACTGTGTCTATCTCCGCCCACATATCCCACAGATACTTGGTTACAGCTCAATTACACAAATAATAACAAATGAAGGATTAAAACCATGTGTGTAATAACAAACATCATGGATCCTAATCATAAATTACAGCCATGAACATTCACACACAATGATATAAAATAAAAACGACTGCGCACTCTGGGGGTGAATTATTCACTCTGTAATGTTGTTGAACATAACAAATACACTTAATTATCTACTAGACTATAAATGATGTACAGTATATATTATGAATTAAATTATACAGAACGGTCCCAGATGTCCCTGTTGTATAAATGAAAAACTTTTCATGTACGAAACTTGTATGCACATGTTTCCTGGTAGCCTTCTGGACAATCCTCGAATAAGATACCTGCTAAAATAAGAGTTTTTTTTTTTCCTTTTTTTTTATTGCCAATGAGAGATGAGATGGTAATCGACAAAGCCCAGAGCTTCCCCAGGAGAGCACACGTCATTAAAATTCATCTCCATCCTTTCGGCTTTACCATTTTCAAGCAGTAAAGCACATCACTGATTACACCGACAGAAAGAGGACTACATTCCCACTGAGTGCTCTTACATTATCACTTTCATCTTAATTCTAATCTAATAGAGCAGACAGAGTGTGTACATGGCTCTCTCATTGAGCACGCTCAACACCTCACCATGTTTAATAGCAGAAAGTGAAGAGAGACACTAGGACATGAAAACGGTTTTCTTGCTTCGTAAAGCAGTTCGGCTGAACAACGAGCACGGTTTAATGAAGCACTTTAACACTAAGGAAGTCGGGATTCACGCGTCTGATTAAAGCCAGGCTTTTGAGCGAAGGCTCGGGATATTTTTATGTACTTTCACGACAGCTAAAAACACAATAATTATTGGTAATCAATGATTGTTTTTTTTTTATACTTTTATCCCAATTGTGCCGACTTCGAGCATAAACTTTGTTGTTTGAGGGCAAGTCAAATGAACAACGCATCTTAGAAGTGAAACATTTTTTTTAGAGAGGAATCCGGATGCTCGTTATGGTCGGGAAATCTTGCAGCGAACAAAAATGAAGATTATGTAAAAAAAAATTAACTGCAAATGATATACGTTTGGGACACCAATTGCAAAAAAACCCCCAAAAACAAACAAACAAAAAAAACGTGCAACATTAAATAAAATAACAGAATGAAGAAAGAAAGAAAGAGCTTTCATTTGACTCCACAGGAATTAATTAGAAATTTAACAGGAATTTTAAATGAAATCCATATTGAATGTGATTATGTATTAAAGCTTAATTATTTTTTAAAAATATAAGACTCTAAGGTTTATACACAAAAGTGTTCTAAATGGAATAGTTTGTAGCAAAAATTCAGTTTTCTTCGATGCTCTTGGTTACGAAGATCACATTCAATCGCCAGTAAAGTTTAAAACCATACTTTGACAATGGATTTTTTTTCTTAATATTTTAAGCAGTGTTACTATTTAGTGACATTTAACTATTTTAACATGAACTAACTTGCCACAATCTTTGAATAACCCTTTATGTGAAAGCGTCAATCCGAATGAAATCCTTCGGTTGAGAAAAAAAAAATAATAATGTACATTTATACATACACAACTATTTACTTTTCGTTAATTATTTACTGGTTTGTTTATTTATACGCAGCTTGAAACTGCACACTAAAGGTACACAATTCTTTTATAATTCAACACTCCTTGATTCAACCTTTTCTCCCTGATTGCGGACAGATGTTCAGTAATAGACAATCACATTTTGAAAGCCTTTTTTTGTCAGAAGTAATAATGTGTAATTCAAGTTCATACATTTTTTGAAAAAGGAACTTAATCAAGGTTTACAAAGTATAATAGCTTGCGAATGAAGTGAGAATGTCGAGATGGAGGGTTTTTTTGTACAATGAACTAAAGCAATATTAGAAAGGAACATTTTAAAGTGTATAATTAGACCACGGTTTTACCTTAAACAGAACATTTGAAATATTTCAGGTCAATATGACCCACTCAACACTTTTGCTAAAAATAGAAAAGAAATCCTGCATTTTTCCGCTCCATGAAAATGGAAGATCTACTTTTTTTTTCCCCACACTTTCATATGATAGAGATGAGGTATTATTAGTTTAGTTATTCTTTTGAGCCCAGAGGCTCACAAACAAACCTGAAACAAAAATGTGATCAGTCACTGTTTTCTTTGCTCCGTATCTTAACTCTTCTGCACACAAGAGGATCCCTACTGACCATTTACATAAATACTGTTTATACAGTTAACAGATTCATTGATGATATACAGGATGTTTGTGACTTTGGACATCCAGTAATGAGAAGAAGTTAATCCGAGCTGCTCTAATAGTAACACTGGTTTTAAAATCTAGAGCCAGTCAGTAACAGAGAAGCTAATTGTCTGTTGAGTGATTTTTGCTGTTACCTGGCAGACTGGTGGAGATGTTGACCTGGGCGTAGAAGCGTTTGTTGGGCAAAAGCTCAGAGACGCCGTTCCTGGCTTCCACACTAAAGGTGTAGTTTGCGTTGGGCAGCAGGTTGAGCACGGTGACCGTACACCCGCTCAGGCCACTCTGCTGAGGCACGAAGCCCACGTTAGTGCCACATGGCTCGCAGTGTTCCCGCAGGCCAGAGACACAACGCTGACACGCCACGCTGTAGCTCAAGTCAGCACGACCGCCTGTGTCCGTCGGAGTGGCCCATTCCAGAATGAGGGTGGACTGTTTGAGAGTGTAGAGCAAGTCTCGTGGAAGAGAGGGCGGTCCTAAAGAGGAAAAATGAAACAAAGTAATACTGTAAAAGTTAATATTAAGGGTGTGTGTATGTATGTGTGTGTGTGTGTGTGTTAAATTGAAGTAAATAGACTTCTGTTATAATCTTGAACCTGTCTGGTGTGAACTTAAATGATTCAGTAAGGAATGCACAGAAATAAAAAAGTAATTAAAATCAATAATAAAAAACATTAAATAAAAATAATAATAATAATAATAATAATAAACGCATTGTATATAGAGATGTAACGGTATGAAATCTTCATATCATGATTATCGTGACCAGAACTATCACGGTTATCAGTATTATCACGGTATTGTTAAAATGTGCTGAAAATGTACAAAAAGTACTGATACATGCACTGAGATCGTTTAAACAGGTTTTATATCTGACTATAAAGTGATGGATGGTTGTCACTAGGCTTGTTGTGATCATTTATTTCAGTTATAGAACATGGTGGAAGACAGCGACGGCACTCGGGAGAATGTCCAACATTCCAAGAGGACCAAATTCAAGAGTGGTCATATTTTGGATTTTTTTTTTTAAATGCTGAGGGAAACTTAATAGAAGATGGAAACAGTGTCTGCATAGCTTGCCAGAAGAAAGTTTATGTGAAAGGAAGCTTTGGTGCTTTGTTTGTGCTTTTCACTCGTTTCCCCCTTGCTTTTAAATCGCTTATGAATGCCACATGCGTTTCACTCTTGCTTTAGAATTTGTGGCAATTTGGAGGCAGCAATTGCTTGAATGGTGGGTTCATTATTATTCTTAATGAAAAGCACATCAATAACAAAACAGTACAATGACAAACTCACTTATATTAAACCAAATCTTCCGCCATCTCACCTCCCTTTCATCACGTGAGACATAAAATGTGACTCCTGCTGATCTGTGCTGCGACTCTGGCTCATTCTGACTAATTCGGCTGAATTGAGCAGACGCATTCAGTTTTTAATTGTAGCGTCCGCTTTCACGCTCAAAAAACAATGTTGCATGCTTCAATTGCTTCAAACTCCTGCTGGATGTGTGTGGACAGCATTTATCACGATATTTAAATGTGACACGGTGACTCCACATGCCGAAGTGTCCTTGGGCAAGACACTGAACCCCAAGTTGCTCTCAATGGCTAGTTAGCGCCTTGCATGGCAGCTCTGCTACCATTGGTGTGTGAGTGTGTGTGTGAATGGGTGAATGAGACACAATGTAAAGCGCTTTGGATAAAAGCGTTATATAAATGCGCCATTTACCATTTAATATCATGAGGAATATCATGGGTGATCATGAAATATTCAATAAGACTAGCATCTCATTTTCATGTAATAATAATAATAAAGGAAAAGTACCCTTACCATTAAAGAACCCTGGAAGAACTAGGAAGTTTTCTAAGTTTGTGGTACAAACTATAAAATAATTGCTCATTATCGTCTTCGTCACACTGTCTTGGTACTTAGTACACAATTAGACAAAAGTCTTCTGAGGAGTCTTTAAGTGTTCTTAACCTCCTAAAAAAGGATCTTGGAGCTCTTTCTAAAAGGGAAATAAACCTTTAAGTGTTCCCTCAATGGATTTGTCTTATAGCAATACCTACACTACCATTTATTCGAGAAGAAAGACATTGCTGGGCAAGTTAGCATACGGTACCCTAAAATCAGCCACTGAGGCACATTTTTCTGAAAAAAAAAAAAGAAAAGAAAATTCAGAATAATCTTATTTTTCCTGGACAAAAAAAAAATGAACTTTTTATCGTTTAGGTTGGCTCATGTGGGATATTTCGTGCTGCGATATCAGCAAGTGATACCAATTGTACACATTTAAACATATAGAGCTAGCCAATGAAAAGTAAAAATGATGCTCTATGGAGATGCTCTATGGTGGCATTCGTGCTTCTGATATTAATGAAGACTGTGTTCTAACTCTTTCCGATAAGAAAAGAAAACTAGAAGGACTTCAAGTTTCGCCTACATGATTAGCAACAATGTAGGAGTGTGTTAATAAAATAGAGCACAAATATACTCAGTTCCTGATGCTGCAACTCGGCGTAATTAGAGTTCACTTAGTCGCACTTGACCATCGCATTAACACGGTGCATATATAATCAGGTTGGATTGTGCACAGCTTTTTATTCATATACTCACATAGCTGAAGCTCTGTTGTGTTATTGTTGTTTCCTTTGTATTTCGGTAATTCCACTATCTGAAATCCTTTGTCCCTCAGAATTCTCACAGCTCTACATTCTCAGCCTACATTCGCAGCCGGTCCTGATGATGGTAATTACGCAATCAATAACGTAATTTACGCAGTAATTGCACCTCTATAAATGCTATCACAAGCCATGCCAGCGATGTAAAAGCAGCACTAATCAATATTGTAATTAAAAGTGCAATTACGACGCTATAAAATTAATCACCGATCCCTCATTCAGCTGAAAGCCAGAGAAACCCATTCAACCTGTAAAAAGCCACAGCAGCTTTCTTTTCTCTCTCTCTCTCCCTTTTGTCTCTTTGGCATATGATAAGTGTGATAACCTCTCGGCCATGAGCGCCGTGCTCCAGCCATAAACAAAATTAAAAAGGTAATCAATGGGATTGCGTAGCTGATAGTGAAACACACACACACACACACACACACACACACACACACACACACACACGCACACACACACACAAAAGTGGTTAATGTGATGGATGAGGTTTATAAGGGTATCAAGGGTAATAGTGCATTACGAAAGTATTCACACACACCCTTTTTTCCCTTTGTTTTGTTAGAGCCTCAGACCTTTTACTCAGTACTTTGCTGAAGCACCGTGGCAGTGATCTTAGCTTTTCTTGGGGTTGATGCTACCGGACTGGCACACCTGGATTTTGGGATGTTCTTCCATTTCTCTCTGCAACTCCATCAGAATGAATCCATCAGGTGATGAAATGTCGTGTTTCCTCTAGACCAAAAAGTTTATCTTTGTTTCATCAGATTGTCTGGGCTGAGAACTATTTAGATGCTATTTGATAACTATTAAGATGCCATCTCACTGTGAAGACCTGATTGGTAGAGTGCTGAGGAGATGGCTATCCTTCTGGCATGTTCTCTATCTTCACACAAGACTTCTTGTGTCCCACCAGTCCCATCGGACCTTCAGGTTCTAACTGACCTCCCTGACTGTAACCCTTCTCTCCTCTGTTCCCACTGTGATTTAGAATGTGTTCCATTTAAAAAGAAAGGATTTCACTGTGTTCTTCACAGACTTTCCACACTGCAGAAATGTTTCAGCACCATGCCATAGATCTCTTTTTGCCAAAGTCTACAAACGATTCCTTTGACGCCATAGCCGAAAGAATAATTTAAAATGAGTTGCTTCCTCTGAATCATCAAACGAATCACGTTGAAATGTTTGCCTCTGAATCGTGTACAATGAGCATAGCAAAGCAAAATTCTTTTGTGATACATGATGTTTTACGTTTATTTAATCTAACAGTGGTCTGAATGCTTTCATAAATGCACTCTAGTGTGCCGTTTCACATTACGTACGTGTGCACGGAGCCGAGGGGGAGTCCAGCAGCGTTCGAAAATGGCCCTCTTCACACAAGCACACAACGGAGCCATCATCCTCGGCCACACTGTGAGCAGGACACGGTAAACACTCCTGCTGCTGGGACGACATCTTGTAGGTGCCAGGTGGACATGCTGCAAACAGAAACAAACCAGAATGAGATTTTATACTTACAAAACACATGTAGCATTTCCATGCGTTACCATTTTATTATTGGTTTTGTTGCAAAGCTCCCATTACAGTAAGCTTGCTATTCCTGTAATTAGGGTAAATTACTTGCAGATATCAAGGTACTAAAGGCATTGAGGCTCATTTCGGTGATTAAGCTTCTTGATTCACGTGATGTGCCGTCCTAACTTATGTACCAAAAGAAGTTTGGTTTTTATCCATCATGATCACGTTCGCTTTGGTGTGTGCTTATGTGAAAAAACACATCCAAACAAGTAAAAAATTAATTTTTTTGTGGGACATGAATTTATAATTCAGCTTCATATTTCCATATTGTGGAAAGACAAGCGCTATGTGAATTTTACCCAATCAACACTCAAGAAATAATCAGGTGTCCCATGGTGAATCTGCTGCACTACATTTTAATTTTTTTTTTTATTTTATTTAATATAATTGTTTAACATTATACCAATTCTACATGTTCAAACATGTAGAGCAAGCCAATGAAAAGCTAGCATGACTGTGATTGACAGGCAGTAAAAATGGATTTGTAAAAATTAGATGCTCTATGGAGTGATGAGGTGTTCATTCTTCCAATATTAACCAAATATAATAAACATTAAGACAATAAAGTCAATGTTCCAACCCCAGCCATATAACAGATCTTAACGCCAATGAGGATGATTTATATACGGGTTTTACTCTTTAATGTTACGCCTACACAGTCGGCAATAAGGTAGGAGCGTGTAAATTAAGTGGAGAGCAAAAATACCCAATTCCTGTTGCACTCCTGTAGCAACTTTGAATAATTAACTTTACATTTCTTGTACCGTAGAAATTGAAAATTGAATTCTAATAACATATTCCTGAACTAAATCCCCAAAACAGCAACACCTGCAAACCCACTTAAAACCCTGCAAACCCACTTAAAACCAACATCAGAGATTTGGGGCTGAGTGGATTTGATGTTAACCAATGACAGAAAATCACCGTCTGCCTCACCTTCCTGTCAGAACTAATCTGAAGTCTGTAGAACAGGAAACTGTATGTAGACTGCATAATCGCCGCGCTAATGCCTGCCATTACATACCCGCTGACAACACTCTGTCCTGAAACACAGATCTTTAGTCTCGCGTTAATGCAAAGCGTACAGGCTGGGTCGGGTCAGAATTTGGAGCTTTGTGACGCTTCGGTTTGTTTGCGCAGTGCAGCGCTTGATGTAGATGGCGAGGCGGAAAATCAGATGGAATAAATCAGAGCTGAGCATTGCTGCTGTGCCTCGCTTTCTTGTTTCTTTCCCTGCTGCCTCAGATGTTCTGCATAATCAGCCAACAACAAAAACAATAAAACGGTCATGTACTGTCTTGCATGTTGCATGATCCTGGAGGCTCATTTTTATTTTTCTTTTGCATATGAACAGGATGACAAAAATCGGACTTGAAACTTGAAAAAAAATAAATAAATAAATAAATAAGTAAATAAATAAATAAATAAATAAAGAGGCAAGCCTAGTCCCCAAGGAGGACATCAAAGTGACAGAACATCTGCACAATTTGTACTCAAAATGTGGCACCACAAACAATTATTGGTGCCAAACTGTTTTCTGGTTCCCTCGCAGAATACTAGGGCCTCCTGCCAAGCCAGCTGGCTATGAGCTCATCAATTTGTCTTGTACAGCGTTTAGCTGGGGCTGATTAAAGAGACACAGGGATTTGACTGGTTTCATAGCTCCCTCCAGGTGCACTAACGCAGATATAACAGTTACAGACAGATACGTTCCCCCAAGAACCAGATGATGCGTGACGCAGCTTTAGTTAATAAGTACACTGGAATTCTTAAATATTGTTGCTTTTGGCAGGAATTTCACTAGTATACGAAGTTTGACAGACACCAGAAAAGCAGCGACGCAAGACATGAGCAGATTATTTAAAAAAAAAAAAAAAAAAAAAAAAAAAAAAAAAAAAAAAAAGATTGCAAAAATGAAATTCTTCCAGCTGCTTAAATGACTTAGAAATAGTCCGGAATTTGTTGAAATGATCAAATTTAACCTAAATTCCCTTGCCCTTGTATCCTGCATCAATAAATCAAAGAGTGTCTAATACGTTAAGCATGAATAATGAACCGTTTTCTCGGACAGAAGATATTAATGAATATTAATATGCCTTAAAGAGAGTGTTTGCTCTACGCACAACCGCAAATGGTCGTCATTATTTGGAACCATAATTCCGCACCATCTTATCTCCAAAATGTCAGGACAGATTTGTAGCAAGCTGGTGGAGGAATCAATAATTCATATCACCTCACTCAGATCACTAGCTTTAAGCTGTGAGTTTTAATTTATGAACGGCACTTTAATAAATGGAATAAATCCACATTACTACTGACAGGAAAAGGCTATTTTGAGAGTCCCGTCAATTAGGAAGTAGGATTGTGTGGCCTCCTCACACGGGCGCCATTAACATGATCAGACTTTTTCGGTCTGTTCCTTTTAGTCTCTTTCGCTTTTAAAAACAGAGTCGTTCAAAGTAGGACACCACGTCCCATTCTGCCCTGTTCTTTGTTGAACATACACGAGTGAATCAGGAATTTTCAAAATGAAAGTATTTCTATGAAGCCCATTTAACAGGACCGAGAGATTATAAAGGCTTCGACTTGTGTGACATTTTAATCAGAACTCTGGGAACTCTCACATGTCCTAAACAAAGATTACATCATCACAGTCAGTGGCCTGTAATAGTCAGCAGGGTCTAAATCACAGGGATTTGTGAGGACAGGAATGTCATATAAAACTTACTGAGGCAGGATGATTTATTAAGGCAGAGAGAGAGAGAGAGAGAGAGAGCGAGAGAGAGAGAGAGAGAGAGAGCACGTGTGTCCTGTAGGAAATGCTCTTCTTTTTTTTCTTATCCTACCTGTTCCTTCATTATACACTGTGCATCTTGCACTAAATCAGTGTTTAAATAGATCACTGTATTTGTCCCATTCTAACCCAGGATAAAATTGCTGATCTTTCTGACTTTTACATTCTAATCAACATGATTTGTATGCATCAAATAAAAATGATGTTAAATTACAACTGACGCTGAGGCAGCTGATAAACAGCGCACATAAACGAATCCCTCCCGGATGCACACCCTCCAGTTTATTGCGACAGGATAATAGCATCAACATGACCATGATGCCCAATTACAGGATATTACACTGCTCAGTCTCAATCATAATCTCAGTGGTGGCTCTCATTCCAGCTTCACGCTCCTCTTCCTCGATGTCTTATCAGTCGTGATCCATGTAAATGTTTGATTAAACCAGGGGGATGCTGTGAGCGCACCGAGCCTGGTTAAAAGAAAACCATTTTGCTTTTGTCTCTTCCATCACGCTTATCCAGCCATGGCTGTTCATTCATTGTTTATTCTTTGTCTCTACTGAAAGGCATCACACATTCTGTCCTCCCTCTCTCATAATAAAACCTTAGTACATCCTTCCATTTCTAGTCATCTCAGACTATTTCAAATCTTGCTGTTCCTCCATCACCGGTTCTGCTCTCACACCAGGTTCACCACCACGTTATGTCACCCAGTTCCAAGGTGTGAGGACATGCCATGGCATCATCAAAAGTGGCCCAGCGGTCCATCTCAGGATTTTGTTTGCTTTATGTCCCCCTCTGATGGATGGTTTCCATTTAGCTCAGATGTGAGGTGATTTGTTCACGTCCACAGCCGAGGAGCTCTACTCATCCAGGCCTGACGCTGAGGCCATGAGGCCGGCTTGAACCCAATCAGCTTTCACCTACCTAACCGTGGGGGCTGGTGGATCTTCTTTTGGTGTGTGTGTGTGATGGATAGATTGAGAGTCAGACCGCATTGTATTGGACGCAGAAGTGAATGCCGAGCTACTGTCTTGTGAACTTGTCAATTCGGGTCACTGCCTTTTCAGATAATAGTCCCCTCATGGATTCACACACACACTTAAAAATTGGAGAAGAAGAAATAAAGCCAAGAAAGAAAAGCAAGCAAAGAAAGAAATTAACATATTCGAATGAGCACCTTTTTTTTTATTATTATTTAGCCAGAAGATATCATTCCATATGACCCCATGATTCCAATTATCTCCCACTGGAGGCACTGTGGTTAGGGCTATGGTCTGTGGATCAGAAGGTTGCAAGTTCAAATCCTCAAACCACAAAGCGAGCTCCTTGAAAACAAAGTTGGAAGAGGGTGGACGAACTCGTATGTCCTGCACAACCCCACTGAACACCTTTGGGATGAACTGGAGCTGGAGCCTCCTCGACACTCTAACATCAGTAACTGACCTCAATAATGCTCTTGTAGCTGATTGAACACAAATCCCCACAGCCACATCAACAATCTAGTGGAAAGCCTTCCACTATTATAACAGCAAGGGGGAGTATATCTGGAATGGAATGTTCAACAAGCACGTATGAGTGTGACGGTCAGTTGTGCATGAACTTTGGCAATATAGTGGATTAACTCTATACAAGACTACACATTGGTGGAAAAATCAGCAGCAGACTTCGTGTGCAGGCTATGAAGTGTTTATTCACAGTTGCTTGGTGGAAAAGTATGTTTAAGAACAAGATAAAGAAAAGAAACCCTAAATCTTACTGACATTTGCAGAATAAGTTTTTATAACTTAACATGAGTCATGGTGCTGTGATACTCCTCGATGCTATAGCGAAAGCGCAAGCTACTTATTCTGAATCCCATCCCCTTCCTAGCTGTAACAGACATTACAATACAATACTTCAGACGAGGTTTCCCAGTAGATGATTCTTGAATGTAATCAGCAATTAAAGTCCACAAACTACAGAACAAATCAGAGTCTCTAGTTTGATCCCTCTGCGCTCCACAAAATCAAGCCTCATCAGTATAATTTATTTGTTGCAGTCCCTGTCCCCTCTAGCCCTAATCCAACATCTCAACATCCACATCTGCTCCACCAACCATCCATCACTGCACTGAGGGCGAGATGAGAGGCAAAAGCAGACAGGCAGAAGCAGGACGAAGTTAAAACAGCCTCATGCATGTTGATAAATTGATCGTGTGTGTCTGCATCTGAATTTCAGAGCAATTTCATATTAGGGGTTCAGGGAAATGACATGGAATAGATTGAGTGGGGGGGTGAGGGGAATCCAACCAACACCTCCAGGCATGCTAGATATTATGATTGAAACGTGTACACAATGCAAGATGAAACCAAATCTGACTCACTTTCTGAGAAATATTGGAAATATGGAGGGGGGAAAAATGGCCAGAATGAAATCGCTTTGCAAGCAAGGGAGGCTTCACCCAACAAAGCCCATAGCTTATTGTTTGCTGAGCGTAATGAAGCTTTCGCTTGTTCTGGGTTTTCAGCAGAAAACGTTCGACGTGAGCTTTAGATGAAACAAAAGAAAATGACTCATTCTGACAATTTGAGCATTTTAACTGCGCACTTCCAAGAAAGAAAACAAAGCAACTCACACAGACTACTAAAAAAAAACATCTGGTTAAAAAGGCTGGCTTTGGAGAAATGAAACGGAACATCTACGCCTAGAAAACGGACCAGTCGGACCAGTTAATTCCCATAAGTGAAACAGGTTGAGATGATCTGCTTTAGAGAGCTCGCTGTTAGGAAGACTGGAGACAGATTATTGAATATAAATACAGACACCTGTTCTACAATCTGTACAGGCTTCGGAAATCTATAAGAATAGGGCAAGGCTAAGAAAACAACTAAGAGAAGTGTTAGATATATGGACCTGTAAGGCTGGGGAATCAATAGAGAGGTTAAAGGAAGAGTATTTCACCCTATAGCTTCTGGACTGCTTTCCCAGAATACTCTCTTTTCTTTTTTCCCCCCTTCATTCTACTCATTCGTACTCTACTCATTCTAAGAACAGGGGGAAAAACATTAAGATCATAAAGCACTGCTTATGACGCAGTATTATTCAGTAACACATCAGCCAGTGGCAGAATAATCACAGATGAGAATGACAAAGGAAAATAGCTCATTTTAAAGGTGAAACTGTGATTTTATTCTCATTCCAGTATAAAAAAACAAAACAAAACAAAAAAAAACACCACCAAGCGCATACACAAAAAAAATTGTATAAGCAATAAAATGAACACACGGCTGAGAAGACTTCTTTGGAAAACTGGTGCGGAACACTTGTCCGTGTCTACATCGGCTTCCTGTCAATCATTTTAAAGACACGCCCCGAGTGCTCCTTCACTCCGCTTCCATCTCAGACTGTTTGGACAGGAAAACATGGCAGAATTCGTCGTATGATCTGGTGTTCTAGCTTAATTACACATTTACGTACACGTTTAACGATTTTTCATATCAGAAAACATCTCATGCTACGACAACTCAATGGGCTGAAAATTTAATTGGGAGGAAAAAGTAGGATTTTCTAAGCATACACATTGCATCCATCTTGTGTGTAAATTCATCAAGTCTGCATCCTGCTTTTGGTTCCCATCAAAGTCGATCCCAAACAGAGCCGATTCACTGATTCCAGGCACCCAAAACAATAACAGTTAAGCCTAAAACTTTGGAGTTGAATCAACACACTGAAAATGACTTGTGTTGCTCGCACGCACGTCACGTACAATGAAGTTCGCATCAGAACTTCATTGTTTCAGTTTCAGATATTTAAACAAAATATGTTTATGCACTGAAGCTGGGAAGACATGACTAGTGGAACTTCATACTAGTATAACTTCAGAACAGCATCACTGGCAGAAATGCTTCATGGATATTTCAAAATCAGGACATTTCTCAACTGATGGTTATAATTAGACTCGCCAGAAAATCTAAAGCATACTGGCAAGCGGAACTGTTTTTCACCTCTGACATGAAAAACGTCGCAGGAACGCAGAATAGGACATGTTTAGTATTCCAGCGTGTCTGAAAATCAGTAAGAGCTCTGGCGCTGAGGAAGCCTCACACAAAGAAACAAGAATTCACTTAGACACATACACACATGCTTATCCCATCCACATATGCACGACCTGCCAAGAGCATGCGGGCAACAATTAACGGCATCTGTCATGCTGCCGGTGGAATAAAGAATGAGTTAGGAACACAATCAGAGAGCAGCAATTAAGCTGCGAAATTGAAGCACCAGTGACCTTGTTGTGTAATTAACAGCTCTTCTTTTATTAATCCCCCTTTTTGGCAGCAATTTAATTAAAAGACAGGATGTCGCAGTGAGTAAAAAAAGAAAAGAAAAGAAAAAAAGAAAAGGAAAAAAAAGAGAGGAAGCGTGTTTGTGTCAGATTTAAAAAGAATGAAATGAAGTTTAGTGTGGATGACAAACTGAAGTGAGAGAAAAAAAGAGAGAGAGAGAGAGAAAGAGCGAGAGAGACAAAAAGACTCCTTCCAAAAACACACACATCGGAGAGTAAATACTACAGTTGTGTCCCAAATTACGTACTACACACTTACACTATACATTGTGTACTCTACCGTCTAGTGTATGAATTTTAGAAAGGTAATATCTTCTGAAATGAAACACTAGCGGCTTTTTACTATCCGGAAGTATAAGCCATTTCCCAGTCGATGGTGCATGACATACGCACGTACCGTGACACCGCTAGCTTTAGCAGATACCTAGCGTCAACTTCAATGACTTTCTTCAGTTTACGGTTTATATCAGCGTGAACATTTATACCCAACATGACCCCAGTCTCCATCAGATGGTGGCGTAATGGTCAAGTAACAGTGGAAAACAGGTGTGTGACCCAAGTCCTCTAAGGCAGGAGAGCATTTTACCGTACATACTCAAATAAAACTAACATCGTCTCACACTCAACTGCTTTTATTTCTCGCAAATCTCTTAACATGTGTAAATATTTGTATTAACATAAAAATATTCAACAATTGAGACATAATCTGAACATGTTTCACAAACATTTGACAAACAGAAATGGAATAATGAGTCCCTGAACAAAGGGGGGCTCAATATTAAAAGTAACAGTCAGTATCTGGTGGCCTCCAGCTGCTTTATGTACTACAGTGCATCTCATCCTCATGGACTGCACCAGTGTCAGTTCTTGCTGTGAGATGTTACTCCACTCTTCCACCAAGGCATTCTCAATCACGACTAGGGGGGACACATGGTTACACGTTGTTTGCCACTGCAAGGATGATCAGCTGTCCTTCCTGTCTCCCTGTAGCACTGTCTCAGGCGTCTTACATTACAGACACTGCAGTTTATTGCTCTGAACACATCTGCATCCTCATGCCTCCCTGCACAAGGCCTATGGCATGTTCACGCAGGTGAGCAGGAACCCTAGACATCTTTCTAGACATCTGGTGTTTTTCAGAGTCAGTAGGAATGTCTCTTTAGTGTTCTAAGTTACTGTAACTGTGACCTTAATTGTGTAACGCCTGTAAACTATTTTTGTCTTAATGACTGTTCCACAGGTGCATGTGCAATAATTGTTTATGATTCATTGAACAAGCATGAAAAACACCGTTTCAACCCTTTCCAATAAAGATCTGTAAAGCTTCTTTGTATTTTACAAAATTATCTTTAAAATACAGTCTCCTGAAAAAGGGATTTCTTTTTTTTTTTTTTGCCGAGTTTATTAAACACTGAAGAAGACTATAACCTACAAACTTAACAAAGCGGAGTTTATGTAGCACGGAAACACAACAGCGATGCACGAGCACAAACTCAAATGTATATCCAAAATGCTCCACTGTGCAAGGGATTGGGGAAACTGGTGCGAGTTACCGAAGAGCTTCAGTTTAAATCAAGTTTAGTGTTATCATATGCTGTACCTGCATGATGCAGTGTAAATTTTGTCCTTTATTATAACAGAAGTGATCTGTAAGTGATCTATAAGATAAAAGCCATAAGGTGCAGTGAAAGTGAGATTTTATTATCAAGTTAGAACTGTAGTTTAATTCAGTGCTTTTTTGTGCATTCATAAAAAAAAAATTCATAAATACTTAAATATAATATAAACATGAATATAAAAACACTCATACACATACATATGTATGTATATGTGTGTGTAATATATTTATTTATTTATTAATTAATCGATTATGAAAATAATCATTAGTTGCAGCCCTAGTGTTTAAGAACCTCTCTGTCCCAAAACCACAGATTTGGGGATCAGTGTCATACAAAAAAGAGAAAGCACCTTTCGGGAAAATCAAGCCTTACAGGATTTCATGCCTTTTTTAAATTATATTGTTGCAGCCAAAAATACTTGATTTTGCGGCTTTTTTTAAAAAAAAAATAAACAAATTGAGATGCAACTTGGAGTCTTTTGTGCCTTTTGTTTTGCAGAAAACTACTTGAATTGCAGCCGCACACAATTGTTCTACACACTCTTTCACAGTGATGTGTGTTTGTAAATGAGACCTTTTAGCAGTACTCATGTTTGACGCACGTGAATCAAACAGATCTTTGGCTGGACGCGCTTTGTGATGACGTCACGTGACGCATCTTCGCCAAAATCTGAGGAAAATCTGTGGTAATTGTAAAAAATTGCACGCTCCTCTGGATATTGTTGTGTTTTCTTGATTTTGTGTTCATTTCTGTGATCACAAAATCACGAAATCCGAGAGGGACTCAAAAATAACTCAGTCTGATATAAGTACACATGCGATTACCACTATCATGAACTGACCTGTTTGGACGAAGATTTCATGAACTATTTTTACAATACATATTTCACCTCAACATCTACTTATCTATTTACCTTACACTTCCATTACTGATCTTTTCATAATCGACCTGCAGAGTGTAGTCACTAATGATTGTACTGTAGTAACCGGCCGACTCACTGCTGCATTAAACAGCATAGAAAGCATTTTCTGGAGATGGACTGCTGAAGTCGGGGCCTTGCTTTACATTGTAATCGCACTCTAAAGTTGCGTTTTAATGCAGAAATCTTTTCTGCTTTATGCAAACAAGAAACACTGGATGATGTGCAAGCTGATTTGAATATTACGGCCGCCGAATTTCAATGCAAATGTAAAAGAATCTCATGATACAAAATCCAGATTCAAGACGTGTTCAAGATTCAAGTCTGACACGCCATCTGATCGCATTGCTAAATGCACCGTATTAAATTGATAAAAAAAAATCTCCATCTCTTTAATATAGAGTGCACTGTATGTACGTAAAGTTTTAAAGCATTTAGGACGTTCTGTTCTCCTCTTGGTACTACGATGTCCGGAACATTTACTCATCATCAGCACAACGTGTCCCCCCCAGACTCCACACCTCGAACAACTATGAGCTGTCAAAACCATTTTCCGTCTTTTTTCCCCCTCCTGACTCCACTGCTGCAGAAAACCAGGTGTTATTTCTGACAGTGCTTTCTCTTTTTCTTTTTGCACTTGAAAGACAGCTTTTAGAAACACAACTTTCTCTGCAGATTACTGTAGAACCCACCAGTATTTAGAGGTCTCGTTCGCACTTCTGACAGGCTTGGCTTGGATATTTCAGATAGCTCCTTCAATAAACAAATTTAGTATACAAAATCATATTCATATTCGTGTGCTTTGCGTATTGCTCAGATTTCTGTGCCTCTGTAACTTACATTCAAAGCAGCCAAGATCTTTCACTCAGATGTGGAGGTCAACATCATCAGGTTATTTGGATACGTCAATGAAGTAGCCAGGCCATTAATGCATGTCTGAATTTCTGTTTCGCCATCAGTGACAGCGAGCGAGAGAGTGAGGGAGAGAGAAGCCTGACTCTGCACATCTGGTACATCCAAAAGCTGCCACCGGAAGGAAAGCTGACATGCTGGAAACAACTTTCCCACAAGATTATTGAAAAACACTGCATTATTTATGCATATATTCAGAAGACTCCAGTTCTTCGGTTTTGATTTCATAACAAAATTCCTAGGTTCTGCTGTGTGCTGAAGTGTTTTTAGTAGAGATGCCGTAAAATTTCTCAGCCGAAACCGATAACCGATTATTTAGAGTGATATCGGCCGATACAGATACTGATATTTCTGCCTTTTATGTCTTCTTTTAAATGATTAATAATTAATTCCACAATTTCTGAAATAAATAATGCAGTTAAAAACTTTATTCTCTCTACTTCAACAAGTTGTTTTTAACAGTAACTGGTCTCATAAACACACATTACTCTAATTAACATGAACACATGAACTACATTCTGAAGATGAAAGTAAGATTTCTTAACTTTTTGAATGTTATTAATTCATATTAACATTGACTGAATTCTAAGAAACCTCCTGTTAGTCTCACATTCACTCACCACTCACAAAAGCATTTCTACTTCATCATTAACATCAAACTGGTAATATATCAACTTTTATATGTATTAACATTAACAGGATATGAACCATATTATCTACAAATATAGTTTTCTGTGCAATATATACTTTTTTGTGAACTCATCTTCATTTAAATCTTTGAAATGGTGCATTAGCCCTTTAATTCAGCTCGAGCAGCTCGGCAAAAAATAAAATTGACTTGACGCTGAAACTCCCGCTTCAAAGCTGAAGCGTTCGGTGTAAAATTTTAGCAGTGCAGAGATTACAGAGATTACAAACTGCAGTTGTCATTATTCCACACAAGAGACATCCTCTTTACACACAGCACAAAAAAGCTGTTCTAGTTACTGACGTGTATGCCTGAAATACTGTTAGAATACACCAGACAGGAAGAAAGCTATTGAAGAATATCTATTTCAAACATCTAGCCTTTGCTGTGACCTTCCAGAAACTAATCAGTTCTAATCTGCTGGTTACAATCATAATTCCATATAAATCATAGAAGCATTCAACCATTCGATCTTGAGACACTGTACTAATGAGAATCTTGGACGGCTGCACCTATGGACAACACAAAAATAATCTCTCCACCACCTAACGACGGAGGCTTAAAGCGCACCTATTATGGTATTGAAACGTGCCTAATTTTGTTTTACAGGTCTCATACAATAGATTTACATGCATCCATGGTCAAAAAACATGTTAATGTTTACATAATTTAAATTGCTGCATTACTTAATCCCCCAACCCCAAGCACCACCCCCCCGTCACAAACGACTCGTTAAATGATCTGTTCTAAAGGATTCATTCTAAACTCCTCCTTTCAGAGAGCATATTCTGAGCAGCCAATGAAGACCAGATCTGGGGCTTTTTGTTACATACCCAAGAAGGTGAGTACAGGAAGTCTGAAAATACTAACGGTTCATTTCAGCTGTTCAGAATCGCTTCTTTCTTTGCGGCGTCAATAACTCCGTTTGCCGCGCACTTTGATTTGTGAGACATTTTTTACATTCACAAACAGCTCTGTAACACTCTACAGGAAAGGTAATATCTGATAAAGCATAATAGGTGCACTTTAAGAGGCAATCCACTGCTAAACAGAAAAAGCAAAGTAAGAGTAATGAATGACTTGCTTTTCAGTGTGTAATGTTTTCTGCAGATCACTAATGAAAAGTAATATAGCTTGTGTTGCACTCCATGTCCAACCCCCCCCCCCCCTTTTTTTAAAACCACATTACTCGATTTCATCAACTAAATATCATGAACTCCTTAAGTCCTGAGTTTATTACTAGACAAATGAAAATGCTTTAAATGGTTTAAAACTCGCTTTTCAACAAATGGTCTTAAAAAAAACAACTTTCATAATACAATGATAATAGTACAGAATACTTTAACGTCACACTGTTTGCCCGATAATTTCTAACGTGCTTCATTTGTTTTTTGGCACATCACAGCCTTAAAGGAAGTAGCTCATCTCTCACTGCCCACAGCAACACACATGTAACGGTTTGAAATTTTCACATCACGATTCTCGTGACCAACACTATCACGGTTATCAGTATTATCACGGTATTGTTAAAATGTGCTGAAAAAGCCCACTGAGATCATTTAAACAGGCTTCATATTTAAAAGTCAACAAAACAACAAATAAAATTAGCAGCATAAACATAATAACATTAGCATTAAAGTTGGCGCCATGAGAAGTCAAAGTTTCCCCAGTGCAGGTTGTAATGAAAACAACCCTAACTGTGCATATAAAAATAAGAACAGGTCAAACTTGTAAAGATTCAACTCACATGACTATTTCTCCCTGCAATTTCTTTGAAAAGTCATGTGTGTTAGTGGGATGAATGTGCACTTAAATGTCACAATTTTTTTGTTGTTTGATACTGTCTTGTTTCAACTTGTTCAATTGTCTTGGCTCAAAGCCATGCGCTTGCTAGGAACTTATTTTTTTCCTCCCCAAACTTTAGTGTAGTCATTTGCAGGCAGGTCAAATGAACACTGACCTCTGATTTGTTCCAGCTATCCAACATGCTCCAGAAAAACACAGCTGATTGATTAAACTCTTCATAAAGTTGGGAATGTGTGTGAATGCACTTGATTTCCTTGCTCGCGCTCCGAAGTGGTGTTGGGTTTTCTCACACAACAGATGGCTCTGGAGTGTGTGTGCGCGTGGGTGTTCCTATTGATTTTTCTTGGCCCGCAGCCCTATCAGCATCTCTTTGCTCGTATCTCACATTCACTCTTTTTTTTTAAACCCATACCACAGTGCAGTGAGGTCTTCATTGCTCCAGGCTAGCATTGGGAAAAAATGCGCTAAACTCAGCAAAACATCCAGTTAGATGTCCACTTGGGAAAGAGCAGTCTTGACTCCGATGAACCGTTCAGGTTATTTGGCACGAAGCACAGAGTAAAAGAGAGAAAAAAAAATCAGCACAGTTGGAGTGGGAGACTTCATCTTGAGAGGTTATTGTTTTACAGCAAAAATACCCCCCCCCCC
>JAFFST010050783.1:208942-223668 GCA_022414735.1 Noturus placidus | reverse complement strand
AGACATTTAGGTCAACATTGGATCATTCAGAGATCCTCACTGAACTTCTGGAGAGTTTGCTGCACTGAAAGTAAAGGGGCTGAATAATTTTGCACGCCCAATTTTTCAGTTTTTTATTTGTTGAAAAAGTTTGAAATATCCAATAAATTTTGTTCCACTTCATGATTGTGTCCCACCTGTTGTTGATTCTTCACAAAAATTTCAGTTTTATATCTTTATGTTTGAAACCTGAAATTTGGCAAAAGATCGAACAGTTCAAGGGGGCCGAATACTTTCGCAAGGCACTGTAATGCTGATGACACATACCAACTTTTGCCCCAATTCCTCAAAGCATTCTGGAGATATACCCTCACGTCCATTTCGGCATGCTCGTGTGGAATTCATTGAAGCGCAATTCGAAAACAGTATAAAACGGTATTTATCAATATTACATGAATATATTTTTGTCATGATTGTCTCAAGATGATGCCGGCCAATTTTTGTGCAAATCAGACAAACGGCCTAGGACTAGTTCGAAAAAAATTAGTTTTTCAAAAAATTCTAAAAATGGCGGAAAAAATTTCATGACAGAAAATTATGTCATGCAAATCGAATCATCTTCAGCCAAGGAATCAGAGGGAAAAGAATTGTGATTCCAAATTTCATACCACAAGCGGTTCTATGGGCTTTAACAGACTACCAGCGCAATAGCAGCAGCAGAAGAAGCAGAAGACGAAGAAGACAAAGAAGAAGACAAAGAAGGAGAAGCAAAAGACTAAGAAGAAGCTGAAGCAGAAGAAGAATAAGACGAAGAAGAAGAAAACCCTCTTTGCTCCAGGAACACTATCATGGCGGTCCCTGCACCCTGACCCCAGCTTCCAAACGTACAAAAATAATTTCACTGTGCTGTAATGTATCTATGACCAATAAAGACTCACAAGTATTATGTAAACTGCAACAAGGAGGTCTTAAATCTTTAAATGATGCCTTTGCATATGTAATTATGTCACTCGAATATGCAAATATTCATTTAAATAGTATTTGAACAGCGAAGCAGAGACTAAGTGAAGATATGGAGAAGAAAGAAGGACAGATTCAAAGAAAGGAACATTTCTGAGCAGCTCAGAGCATCACATAAACATACACAATCACACACTTAAATAAATGGGCATTTGGGGCAGTGAAGGTCCGCTCCACTTCCCATGATTCACTGCAAATGAAATGTCACCCTGACAGGCTGTAACGCTGCGTCTCTCTGCTCGCCATCGCGTAATTGAATTCAGACGCCGAATAAACAACGCTCAGGCACAACCGCCATTTTGATTGGTATTAATGCTAGTGCTTTTGGAAGCTAATCTCCCATCACCTATCCCAGAATCCTCAGGGACACCCGCAATCTCAGACATGCACACAGGGCATCATACATGCATTATATTTTATTACACTCCCTGTATGTTTGATAGCCATAACAGATATATTGCAGATATATGTGCATACATGCTGATGCTGAAAACACACACACACGTTTATACGATATTGTTTCTATAGTTACAGCTTTCTGTGAGGGGATTGTAAGTGAGGCTGGTGAGGGAAAGACTGTTTAGAGTTGCTATAACATAAGTGAGAACAGGAACTCTATACACAGACGTTAAACAGAACCACAAACAGATAAATGATCAATCTTTACTAAATAAAAAATGCCATTTGTTGGTAACTTACTGTGCTGTAAGAGGAGCAGAACACTGGGGGATGTGCGGTTAAAGGACAATAATCCACCTGATCACACTATCCTGCTTACACTCTGAAACAGGGGAAGATGGAGATTTTATTTTAATGACTTCTTTATTATTATGCATTTATTTTAGGGATGCTAGACATGATCTAGAAGTGGTTTTTGTTACATTAAGAAAATTTTATAATGTAATGTTAATCTAGAAAAAGACTACACCAATAATCAGGTCAGGTTCAGCTGGATGTCTTCTGTAGTGTCTGAAATGTGACAGACGGGTTGTGGTTTCTGATCCGAGATGAGCTCCAATTCTCAGATCGTAAAGATAAAATGCAGAGTGGAACCTCAGAGCCTCAGAACCGCTTTTTATTGGAATTTATCTCTCACAGAAAAGAGCCATAAAGCTGTGGAGATTTAGACCCACATAAGAGACACACTCATCCTGCTGAACTGCTGACCTGCGTGTGTGTCTGTCTGTGTGCATGTGTGTGCGCATGTGTGCGCGCATGTGTGCACGCGTTGCAGCACTTTTGCCTCTTGGGTTCATCCTCAAAGACAGCACAAGTTCAGGACTAAACCAGAAAGCATCCCATCATCCAATCACCTTTCACTCTCACACACACGCACACACACTAACTACAGAGAAATATATGAGGAGTAAAATGAGGATCAATTTAAATCAATACAGCATTAAAAATCAGGACTTGAAACTGAAGGTTTACAAAAACCTTACAATATTATTTCCTTCACTGCATCTAATTACAAAACTTTGAGTTAATCTAAATCTACTTTAACTGTAGTGTGTGCATGTGTGTATGTTCTGCACGTGTGTATGTGAGATGCAAGTAGCAAGTAAGTGTTATTTATAGAACACTTTTAATACAAGAAACCTCTTGTACACAGTTAAGAGCAGAACCAAAAAAAAGTGAATTCAGGAAAAAAATTCAATTCTAAGTGCAGAAGTTACATTTAGTCACAAATCAATACATATACACATTACATTTACATTACATTTATTCATTTAGCAGACGCTTTTATCCAAAGTGACTTACAAATGAGACACACTCACACACCAATGGTAGCAGAGCTGCGTGCAGGTGCTAGCTTGCCATCGGGGGCAACTTAGGGTTCAGTGTCTTGCCCAAGGACACTTCGGCATGGGATCACCCGGGCCGGGATTCGAACCACCAACCCCACGATTAGTGGATTAGTGGACAACCCGCTCTACCGACTGAGCCACAGCCGCCCATAAAAGTGAAACATTAAATTGAAACATTTCTGTCTTATGCTTTTCTTAATTCTTCTCTTTGAGTCGTTTGTGTATAAATGAAGCTCGAAACCAAAGTCTTAAGCCTGCAGATGGAACTACATTTCCAGGAGGAAGAATATGTTCTACTCTGATGGTGTACGGAGACGACAAAATGCAAACTGAAACTGTCCGAGAAGAAATGTTTCCCAAAAATATTTTATGGACTTTACCTTTGATACAGAATACTCCAAAACAGAAAAAAGCAGTTCCGGTTACTTTTGACTTTCCTGCAGTCAGAGCCACATTACACAACTATGCTGGTTAAATTCATCCACCTGAAAAAGCAGTTCCATCTCTGAAAACTTTTAGTAAAGATTTTATTAAATTCTTTGTTAAAATATAATTTATTGACAGAATTTGAGATGTGTCTTCAGATTTTTATATTATACATATATATAAACATACATACACATACACACACATACACATACACACACACACACACACATATATACATATACACACATGATTAAACAGATTTTCAGGGAAATGTGTACAAATTTAATCCATGCTAATCACACACACGATAAAATTAATTTACAATATTAAATAGTATTTACAATTAAAACAGACTTTACATGTCTAATTACACTCGTATGACACGTGAGTGGGTGGTTTCATTTGACAGCACATATGGACACGTGTGTGTGTTTATCAAGTCATAAGAGAGAAGGAAAAAAATTTATTGGATGAGCGACGCAAGTGCTGCTGAGAACCTCACTGGCTTTGTTAACGAGGTGAGAAACGAACAGACTAAATGAAAAGAACACACCAAGTTGCTAAAAACACTCCTAACACAGAGAGTGAGAGAGAGCGAGAGAAAGAGAGAGCGCAACAGAAAGAGAGAGAGCACGAGAGAGAGCAAGAGAGAGAGAGAAAGAACAAGAAAGAAAGCGAGAGATAGATAAGGAAAGCAAGAGAGAAAAAAGAGCACATCTTTTTAAATTATTCAAACTGAATAAGATTTATTATTCTCAAGAGCAAAAAAACTATTTTAACACAGCAGAAAATAAATCAGTTTGTCTTTTTTTTGTTTCACTTTACTTCATTTAATCAACATAATTATTCCATCTTTTATTCATAAAGGAGCTTTACTTAAAAAAAAAAAAAAAAAAAAAAAAAGACAACACACAAAAACAAGCCTGTAAATAATAAGGACAGATGACATTTAAGATCAACAAATCAAACAAAAGTCGAATCTGTACCTGTACACGATAAAGATTTTAAACAATCAAGCGTCATTTTCTAAAAGTAAATAAATCAGATGTCATGATATAATGCATAGTAAAAAACTGTTTAGAGACTAGCAAATTCTCTAATTTTTTTTTTTTTTTTTTTTTTTAAATGTGTGTATTCTTTGTCTGAACTGTTTTTCCTCAAAACTCTCGGTGTCATGCTGTTATACAAGAAATTACAGCTTTTCCTCAGACATTTACAAAATGCTGACACTGGATATTGCTTCCATAAATGTTACACAAAAGGTCTTCACCATATCAATGATTTATTTAATCTGTTTATAATCAGCGCTGTACACATCCCTGTGAAGGAGCTGATGCTATAGAAATGATAACGTAACTCTCTTCCAAGATGTCGCTCGTCATTCCAGAGAAGTTCCAGCACATCCTTCGTGTTCTCAACACGAACATTGACAGCAGAAGGAAGATTGCCTTCGCCATCACCGCCATCAAGGGGGTTGGTAGACGATACGCCCAGGTTGACCTGAGGAAGGCCGACATGGACCTCAGCAAGAGAGCTGGAGAACTCACTGAGGATTAGGTCGAGAAAGTGGTGACGATCATGCAGAATCCTCGCCAGTACAAAATCCCAGACTGGTTCCTCAACAGGCAGAAGGACGTTAAGGATGGCAAATACAGCCAGGTTCTGGCCAACGGTCTGGATAACAAGCTGAGAGAAGATCTGGAGAGACTGAAGATCAGGGCTCACCATGGTCTCAGACACTTCTGGGGTCTGCGTGTGCGTGGTCAGCACACTAAGACCACCGGCCGTCGCGGTCGGTGTGTTCAAGAAGAAGTAAACGCTTTCCCTCCACCCCGATGTCAATAAAACCACCATTCATAAAAAAATGAATGAATTAATTAAAAAAAAAAAGTAATTATAACGTATTATATTTAGAGCGAGTGCATAAATATAAACCTGAGATATGCAGCTGCGCTAACATCAGAGCTGCTCTTATAGAAAATTCTGACCAATCATAATCCAGGATTCACACAGCGCTCGAGGTTAGAGGAGCTGGTCAGACTCCCGTCTCTGAAGCTATATAATCCGCTGCAATTTTATCAGAGTTAACATAGAGTTTCTGAGGAGGCCATTTTATAACACAGCGATGCCTACGGTCTCTACAGATATCGCTCATGCAGCTTTGTCTCGGCTTGTGAGGATTACTTGAAATATGAACTCTCCATTTTCCAGTTATTAAAAGCAAAAGATGTTTGCTTAAAATAATATATCAAGATGGCTAAATTGTCCAAAAGGCATTACAAGGTCGTAATGAAGTGACTGGAGTGATTATGTAATATTTAACAGCTCACGCTGTTTCCTCCCGCAGGCGGACGTTAAGCCTGAAAGTCATGAAGTGATGCAGAAACTGTATAAATAATCAGGCAAAGGGATTGAACTGGGATAAATCCTGAGATGTAAAGTCAGGTTCTGATCCTCTGGTTAGAAATGATAATATGCAAGGAATAAGACAACAGAGTGCAGGATTATTTTCCAGAACAATCCCTTTCCAGAAGTGTTTTATTCCTCTTGCATCACATTCATCTAAAAACGATTACAATTTTATTTATTTATTAAATGAACAACACATTGCACTTTTTAAATGTTTATAGTTACATTTAATGTTGTGGAACATCGACAAAACTAGTTCGCTCCTGTTCTCACTTCCGTTACAGTAATGCAGCTGTAAACAGCCATTCCCTCAATGGCCTCTCTTTATTCTCAGTCTTGAAGCATAAACTCATTGTGAAAATGCCGGAAAACTTGGTTACAGCTTTACCTCTGACTGTTACAAAGCGCGGACACTGGAGACTCCATCTATACGTTTGAAATAAACATAATGAAAAAAAAAATTTGCATCAACAATTATGCTATCCTTTGTTAAACAATACATTAAATATGTCTATTAGCCGTAGATTATGTCGAGCGTCCATCTTGATTATGTGGAGCGTCCATCAAGAAACAATAACAGGAATAAAAACATATCCTAACCCATCTGTGCGGTTAAACAAAAACAGCGCAACATTTCTGACCAATCAGATTCAAGAATTTCAACCACACGGTGGTATAATCAAAGATTTTACCAATTGCTGTTAACGTTTTGAGATTGTTGATCATGTCCATATGATTAAAT
This sequence comes from Noturus placidus, assembly GCA_022414735.1. Lineage (NCBI taxonomy): Eukaryota > Metazoa > Chordata > Actinopteri > Siluriformes > Ictaluridae > Noturus > Noturus placidus. Next base: position 217,281 of record JAFFST010050783.1, on the reverse strand, counting down.
TAATTAATAAACTTATCCTAGCAATTGGCCAGATCACTACAGCAAAGCTGTGCATGTTTTCGTTAAATCAGCTTTCTGTGCAATGCGCATAAATATATGTCTTGTACTTAGACTGATTTTTCTCTTTCAGTAGGATGTGTTTAAAGAAGCTGAAAGACTATTCCCCCTTGCAAACAGAGTACTGTTAACTGTAACACACAGAAATTTTGTTGGTTCCTGGATGAAAAAAGAAAGTGCCCGTTTTTACCATTTACGGCCGAAATAATCCTCTGACATCCCTGATAAATACTGTCAACTCATATGATACAGAAGCTCTAAGCAGCCATGCATTTTTCTCCCTTTCTTGTTTCCTTCTCGTTCTTGTTCTTAATTCCCTGTGTACTCGACATCCATCGTCCCAAAGTCAATGGGTTTTCTGAAAGGGTTTTTGGTTAAATGCCTGAAATAAGGTCTGTGGTTAACACAATCTGAAAATATTTTCACATTTTATTCTACGACAATGTATTAGTAATATCGCACTCGATTTTTTTAAAAAGCTTTTACGTGTCCTTAAAAAGGCAGTTGATAAGTAGCTAAAAAGGACTACAGAAGTTTTGTTTTGTATTTGGTTTATTGCCATACCAGCTTCAATGGCTAGTTCATGGCGAATACAGGTATTTATCAGACATATATAAAAGAAAATTCAGTAATAATAAAAGTAATTAAAAAATAAGAAAATAAAATGAAAGATCCCAATGTAATTCAGCCTCAAAAGTCAAACATTTCTGTACAACATGACTATTAACGATTCTTTAAATTTGCTTGCGATAAAAATTGTAAAAGTTTTCCTGGGTCCATCTTACAAAACAAGTCTTTCAAAGTTAGTCCTGATAAAAGGCATTGTCTCATGACATTATAAATAGGGTAAACTAAAACAAATATGTTTTATGGACACACTGGAGGCAGTGGTAGTGGAAAATCAGATAGCCTTTTATTTAGGATTAAGTTTAGGGGTGAAGGTGTGGAGGTAAGGGGAGTGGCGTTGGGCCGCAATGAGCAGGTTAGAGCACCAGTGAGTGGTGACCCAGGGGGAACGGTGGAGGCCAAGCTTTTAATCAGAGCTTCTTCTCCGCTGTCGGCAGTGACTGCGTCTGGAGGGCAGAGAGAGACATGAGTCAATACACAGATGCTTTCGGAGAACGAACTCAACCTGCTGTCCCGGCTACTCCCTTTTATGTTTTTTTGCTGTCCAAAACTAACGGAGTGCTGAAATGGCGTTGTCTGTTCAGCACCTGGCTGGCTGGCAGTTGTGCAAGGAGTTGTGGCCCACCATCACAGTACCCGCCTCAGCAAAGACCAAGAGTTGGGCCTAAAGGACATGTATCCTGGATAGACCATCAGCATTTCCTTGCTGGCCTGGAACGAGAAGTCCGGCAGAGAGAGAAACCATTGAGTTACCCTGTCATTCGTGTCTTTCGCCTGGGCCATCCATTGTAGAGGGGCGTGTTTGGTGACCAGGGTGAAGTGGCTTCCGGCCAGGTAATACAGGAGCTCCTCGATGGACCACTTGATGGCAAGGGCTTCTCGTTCCATGGTGGCAAACTTCTGCTCGGCAGGGGTGAGCTTTCTGCTGACTTAGAAGACCGGGTTCTCTTCCCAGTCAAAGGTCTGGGACAGGACAGCTCCAAGCCGAGTGGTAGAGGTAGTCATCCCAGGTGGAGGAGTTGATTACAAAATTGTCCAAGTAGGCGTCAGTAAACTGGCGGTGGAGTCTTAAGACAATGTCCATCAGGCTCTGGAAGGTTTCTGGTGCCCCATGTAGGCCGAAGGGGAGAATCCAGTACTGCCAGTCGCCACCGGCAGTACTGAAGCTGGTCGCAGGTCACGCTTCTGCAGCCAGGGTGACCTGCCAGTAGCCCTTTGTCAGATCCAAGGTGGAGATGAACTGGGCCCTCCCCAGACACTCTACCAGGTCACTGACTCGGGAAAGTGGGTAGCTATCAAACTTAGCTGTCAGACCTGGGTCTGGCAGACTCCACGATGACCCAGTCCTTTAACATCCAGCTAACTTCCTCCTCAATAGCCTGAAGGCAAGCCTCTAGGACACAGTAGGGCCACCACTTATCACCACTTCAGGCGAGGTTTTAATCTCATGTTGGACCAGGTGGATCAGACCTGGGGTGGTTGAGAAAACTTCCACAAACTGGTCTACCAGCTCTGTTAGCTCCTGGTGCTGTGTCAGGGTGAGGTCCTCTTCCTGCTGTACCAAGGTATGCTCTTTGGACCCTGTACAAACAGTAGAGAAGTCTAAAAGCACTGGGGCAGGCTGGACCCGTCTTTTTAACAGAAGCACCAGTTCTCTGGCGATGTTTCAGATAGTGACTTTCCACAGCATGACTGCCTCTGGGTATCTGGTGGCATAATCGAGGACAACTAAGATGCACTAATTACCCCCGGGCAGACTTTGGAGCAGCCCTACTAAATGCCTATCATCTTGAAGTGGATGCCGATAAGAGGAAGTGGGATAAGGGTCACAGGTAGTAGCTTTCAGGGCTCCGTCCTCTGGCACTAGGGACATTGCTGGCAGAAGGCCCAGACTTCAGCATCTGTGCCAGGCCAGAGGAACCAGTCACGAGGGGGTGGCTGTGGGCCAGGAGTATCAGGGGCTGGGGTATTCTGGGGCTTGGCCCGACCAGTAGATCACAGTGTTGGCCTCTTAATGCAGAGATAAAGTTTCATCTCTACAGCAGGCAGTTATTAAACTTATGATGGCGATGGCAAAGACACCAATGTGCATGTAACACCAGTCCCATTCACAAGGCACCAGATTTTCTCAGCATATAATTTCATCGTGAGAAAACAGCTTTTTGTTATGTGGAGATCATGAGAAAATTATGTCATCATGAAAAAACAACAAAGGAAAAAAATAATGCATGGACGCTTAGGGCTTCTGCAATATGATTATTTAATGGTGGTTAAGTCTGACACGCATTAATAGAATTTATTTCACACTCGCAATGAACAAAAAAAAAATCTCTCCTTTTACTGTAACAGAGCACAAGAGTGCAGTATGATCCAGGCGGAGAGTTTAGGACAAAGACTGCTCTTTTGGGAAATTTTTCTGGTCCGCTGTTTACACATTTTGCATAGGAGCTTCACATTTAAAGTGTTGCAGGTGTGAAACATCATTAAATTTTTTTTTTGGGGGGGTGGGGTATTTTTCATCTCACCTGCAAATGCCTACAGTTTATTCACTCCCCATGGTGTGATTACCTCTGAACTATTGTATTTGCCCTCCTCCAAATGTTTTATGCCATGAAAACCCATCTTGACTCACCTGTAAAGTACACACTGGTGAGTGAGAGGGGAGGAGGCGTGAGGGTCTCAGTGCTCAGTGACCTGAACTGCTCTTGCACGTGACAGTTTCTCTGCAAACACGTGAATTTGTGTCGAGTTATGCACATCTGTCCTACAACAGGGTAGCCATTTTCAAACTCTCATTTCACACACACAGCATATGAGTCACTTTAATACACACACCAAGACACTTGCAGCTGACAGGTGCTGCTGATACTGCAGAATTTTTCAGCATCCAAAATCAAAACACACACACACACACACACACACACACACACACACACAGAAAGAAAAGACAAAAAATAAAACAGACTGTGTTTGTTTGCATTTGTGTGTGCTTGGGGGGGTTAGTTCTTAGTTAATAAAGCTCCACTAAACAGCCACTAAGACACACAGCAGCTGCAGGCTCCAATTATATAACACTGAGTAGAAGCACATTTCATTAAACACACAAATATCCAACACCTGTAGGAATAAAGTGCTGGTCACAGTGTTAATGTGTTTTAGTGTGATATTCCTGTAACTGCTTTTACACCTCCATTACACCTGTACAATGTTCAGTAAGTAATATACAAATACAAGAAAATATTCAACACCTTCTGACCAATCAGAATCCAGAATTCAGTAGCACTGTGCTGCAGTAAGTACAATGTTCAGTAAGTAATAAACACTGTGTGGTGCAAATACAAGAAAATAATCAACACCTTCTGACCAATCAGAATCCAGAATTCAGCAGCACTGTGCTGCAGCTCAAAGTTTTCTGTCACTTGGATTTTTTTTACCCCTCAGTTCCTCCCTCAGGGCTTCATAATTAACACTGAGTGCGTAACATGGACATTAATAAATAAATAAAACATTCCAACACTAACAAAGTCTAACTCGTATTTCATGGCATGCACACACGCGGACGTGTGCTTAACCAGATGGTCTCCCTGGAGACAGCTCCTGCTGGTCTATCACATTGCATCAGCTTTGCCTCAGACACATGGTTTTACACACACACACACACACACACACACACACACGGTGGGCAAGCTGCAGGGTCCCTACCCTCTCTCTCTCTCTCTCACTATCTGACACACACGTGCAACTGCAAGCAAGCAAGCAAGAAATAAAGAAAAGAAGAAAATCTACTTTCACACTTATATTAAACAGACATGGTGAGCAACCTGCACGGCCCTCTCTCTCTCTCTCAAAGAAGAACCTCTACTTTCACTCCTTTATATCAAACACACACTTATTATTCAGTAATAAACTCTGGTGGAATAAATGAACATAAATGAGAAATGTAAATAGCTTACTGTCCCCCCCTTTTCTAATAAACAACAGAAAAGAAGTAAAAAAAACTGAATGAAATGTAAACGAGTCGGTGTGGTTAAACTACTCTCACACTCAAACAGCTGATTCTCATAAATAGAAAAAAAAAAAAGAAAAGGAATTTGCCTCCAGTGTTGTTAAAATTGTTTAAAGTTAATTTTATCCCACAAATACTTTCTGGAAAACAAACAAAACAACTTTAAATACACATAAAAGTGAACTAAATATCAAATCTAAATAAAAAATTCAATTGAAAACAAGCATAAATAAGTGAACAAAAATAAAATATTAAAAAAAACAACTTTTGATAAATATTGAGATCTTGATTATCACGATAATTCATTGATTTTAGTGACAACATATTTTTATTGCACTCTCATTTATTTAGTTTTCTCATGCCACAATATAACACAAGTAGGCATTCAGAAAACTTGAGCTGGTCAATTATGACAGAATTTAGGAACATGATGTGAGCCAGGAAACATTAATTTACCTTCTGATAAACTAAATTGAATATTTTCAGTTAATTTTACAGAATGTATGCAAAAAACAACCATTAACCAGTTTCACCTTGTAAACAAATACAATAAACCTCAATGTTCAGTGTTTGAAGTCTGCTCCTCTTAAATATATTTAAAGCTACACTATTAGACATTTTCCACTGTCATGATTCTGGGCTGGAGTCAGTTCTTGAACTGCTCTGTGTATACTGTGTATAAATCTGAATAATCTCATATAGGATGTGATTGGGTGAGTTCATTTACCCGCCAGAAGCAAAGTGCTTTAATTTTAATGGTGTTCATTGCTGACGCTCCGATCAGGATTTTTACAGCCAATACCGATCCAGATACCAATCTTTTTTGTTTAAACTTTAATCAGGAGGTCTGTCAAACAGTTAAATGTAAGCTCTCTGCTCATGGTCACTGTTAACTGAATTAAAATAAATAGCAATGAAAAATACTGTTGGTTAATTGATAAACGAACAAGCATAAAATATTTATTTTTAAATATCTTAAAAACAATAGACAGTCCTAATTAAGAGTAGACTGACACAAAAATGATCCATATTAGGAAAAAGGCTAATAGCTTTCTAAGGAAATAGTGAACTAAGCTTAATGTCAAATTTAGTTTTATAATGTCAAATATAGTTTTTATTAGTTGTATTATACAACTCCAAACAGGTCACTCACACCTGTGTGAATAAATATATATTCACAGTCGCACAAAGTACTGTTCAGTCACAAACGTGAGTGAAATGGTCGCACTGTAGAGCCCTGAGATTATCTGAAACGTTTTTTTCCCATTCAGCGTGATTATTTTTAATGTCCAACAACCTCTGTAGTGCCATTTAGCATTATGTTCGAGTCATGATTTCCCCTCGCACAAAGCGCTGGATCTGGAAGCAAAGCTGGCAGCTCGACGGCTAAAATGCTAATTCCGTTTCATGGGTTTTAGCATTACAAAATTACGTCATCCCCGCGCCACTCTATGGTGATTGGCCTGTAGGAAGCGCCTGAGTTGATCTGCTGCGGCGTTTTAGCGGAGGCCGAACTTTAAACGTTAATATCACAGTCTATCATGTTCATTTAATCGATTAATTGTGCAGCCCTAATTCAACATAAATCAAATAAAATAACTACAAATAAATAAGATAAAATTTAGCTTAATATGCTAGTGCTTGAAAGTTTGTAGAATTTTCTATATTTATGCATAAATATGACCTAAAACGTCAGATTTTTACACAAGTCCTAAAAGTAAATACAAAAAACCCAATTAAACAAATGAGAGAAATATTATACTTGGTCATTTATTTATTGAGGAAAATGATCCAATATTACATATCTGTGAGTGGCAAAAGTATGTGAAAATCTAGGATTAGCAGTTAATTTGAATGTGCAATTAGAGTCAGGTGTTTTCAATCAATGGAATGACAATCAGGTCTGAGTGGGCACCCCGTTTTATTTAAAGAACAGGGTTCTGATTATGCTCATCAGGCTGGAAAAGATTGTAAAACCATTTCTAAAGAGTTTGGACTCCACCAATCCACAGTCAGACAAACTGGGTACAAGTGGAAGAAATTCAAGACCATTGGTACCCTCCCCTGGAGTGATCAACCAACAAAGATCACTCCAAGAGCAATAATAGTTCACGAGGTCACAAAGGAGCCAGGGTAACTTCTAAGCAACTACAGGCCTCCCTAACATTGGCTAAAGTTAATGTTCATGAGTCCGCCATCAGGAGAACACTGAGCAACAAATGGTGTGCATGGCAGAGTTGCAAGGAGAAATCCACTGCTCTTCAAAAAGAACATTGCTGTCTGTCTGCAGTTTGCTAAAAGATCATGTGGACAAGCCAGAAGGCTGTTGTAAAAGTATTATGTGGATAAATGAGACTAAAGATGAGAAGCATTATGTTTGGAGAAAGGAATACACTGCAACCTGTGAAACATAGTGGTGGTAGTACCGTGGTTTATGTCTGTTTTGCTGCATCTGGGCCAGGACGACTTGCAAGCATTAATGAAACAATGAGTTCTGAATTATACCAGCGAATTCTACAGGAAAATGTTAAGATATCTGTCCATGAACTGAATCTCAAGACAAAGGTAGGTCATGTAGCAAGACAAGAACGCTAAACACACAAGTCGTTCTAACAAAGAATGGTTAAAGAAGAATAAAGTTCATGTTTTGGAATGGGCAAGTCAAAGTCTTGACCTTAATATAAATGTTGTGGAAAGATCCAAAGCAATCCGTTCATGTGTTGAAACCCACCAACATCCCAGAGATGAAGCTGTTCTGTACTGAGGAATGGGCTAAAATTTCTCTGTGTAGGACAGTTTACAGGACAGATGAACAGTTACCAGACATATTTAGTTGCAGCTATTGCTGCACAAGGGAGTCATACCAGATACTGAAAGAAAAGGTTCACATACTTTTGCTCCTCACAGATATGTAATATTGGATCACTTTCCTCAATTAATAAATTACTGAGTATAATATATCTCTCATTTGTTTAATTTGGTTCTCTTTATTTTTTGAACTTGTGTGAAAATGATGTTTTAGGTCATATTTCTGCAAATGTATTGAAAGTTCTGAAGGGTTTACAATATTTCAAGCATTCGTGTATAACACTAACTAACTAACTAACTAACTAACTAACTCACTAACTCACTAACCAAACGATTGAATAAATGAAGAAATAAATAGCCTTCAGAAGTGTTGGGTATTATATTTAGATACATTTTAACCCAAATTTCACAAATTATTCAAGTGAGACAACAGAAACGACAAATTTAAATGGACATAACATTTAAATAACTAATAAACTCATCAAATTTAAAATAAAATGTGAAATATACTTTTTTAAATTGTAACAAACATACGTAAGTGAATAAAATAACCAAACAATTACGACTGAAATAAAACAAGAAAATGAAACAAATACAGTGCCTTGCGAAAGTATTCGGACCCCTTAAACTGTTCGACCTTTTGCCACATTTCAGGCCTCAAACAAAGTTATAAAACTGTAATTTTTTGTGAAGAATCAACAACTCTCTCCAGAAGTTCAGTGAAGATCTCTGAATGATCCAATGTTGACCTAAATGACTAATGTTGATCAGTAGAATCCACCTATGTGTAATCAAGTCTCCGTATAAATGCACCTGCTCTGTGATAGTCTCAGAGGTCCAT
>JAFFST010050783.1:182157-206445 GCA_022414735.1 Noturus placidus | reverse complement strand
TGATCAGCACAGTGCTTCAAGCTAGATGGGGAGACAGCATCCGGTCCAGCAGCTTTACAGGGATTCAGACTTTTAAAAAGTCTGTTGACATCCCTCTCCTGGATAGAAAGAGCTGTCACTGGAGTGGTTGAATAGGCGGAAGTAATGTGCTGTGGCTGTAGGGAGGTGTCGTGGGGGAAACAAACAAAAACAGTATACTGTATGTGCTCTCAATTTCTCGCACCAGCCTGTGCTTTAAAACATCTGACATTGAAAATTCTGAAATTTTGTTTAAATCATGTGTCCATGACAACGATGTTATAGACCATCATAAAAAACCCAATTAAACACCAAGAACATTCCTGAGCCTCTCCATAGACACAAACAGGGAGTCGTAAACATACAGAGTCTCTCTCGCTCCCTCTCACCCTCCCTGACTATAAGCAGCTACACAAAATCTGTTCAATAGTATCGAGCCGCTTAGTTAAAACACACTTAGTCAAGCAAATAGTCACAGCAAACTGATAAATCACACTCACACTGAGCCAGGCCTCAATTCCAAGCCACGCACACACACAGACACACCCCTCAGAGTAAGAAAGAGTAGGCAACTCTGCAGTGCAATTCTCCAGTTTAGTGAAGCATCACAGCAGATCGATAGAGCAGGAGAACTTCTGCATATTCATGTCATTAGTGTTCAATAGAGAAATAATCCAGTGAAACGGCGGCTGATGCAGACTGACAGCAACACACACCTCTCCACCTTCAACCTGACACTCTTACACCACATTTCTGTCTATCACAGTGACACATCCACAGACACAAACCCCTGCAGTGACGGCTCCGATTTCCAATGAGTTGTTTTTCCTGTGTATGATTATACAATTACATTCAAATCTCCTCAAATCAAAGGCAATGCCTCTTTTATCTTTCCTATAAATGTACCATCTGTTACCCAGGTGATGGTTAAAGGTTTGTTGGTTATTAATCATTATGGTCAGTAGGTAAGGTTGGCAAGTCATTGGGTCTTGAGTCACTGGCTGGATGGCTAGGTTGTTGTGTGTTTAAAATAAATAAATAAATAAATAATTTTAAAAAATGGTATGGGGTCCCCCCAGTGTGTTTGTGGGTGGGTTAATAAGTTCGTGAGTTGGTCAATCTTCTCTTAAGGTGGGCAGTGAGTCTGCTGGTGAGGGGGTGGGTTGGCAAATTGTTGGGTAACTCACAGATAGGTGTTTGAGTCTTTTGGTCTGTGGTTCAGTTGGTAGGTTGTTGGGTTTGTCAGGCTTAAGTGAGGTGGTTGGGCAGGGGATTTGTCTGATGGTAAGTAAACGAGTTGTTGGATTGGGGATCCGGTAAGTCGGTAGGTTGATGGATGGGTGTATCAGTGGCTAGTGATTGAGTTGCTAGATGACTCAGTGAGACATTGGGTTGGTGGGTGGTTTGGTACGTAGTTGGGTTGATCAGTCTTCAGTCGGTGTGTGAATCAGTGAGTTTTTTGGTCGATGAGTTGTTGCATCATTGGATAGGTAATTGGTCAGTGGTTGTGTTAGTGGGTAAACAGGTGAATTGTTGGGTCGGTCGGTGGATCAATCTGTGAGTCGAATGGCGGGTAGTGGGAACCTGGGAAGGTTTCAAAGTAGGTGGGTGTGTCATTGGGTTGGCCAGCTGGTGGGTGGGTGTATCAGCAAGTTGGATGGTTGGATCCAATTAGAATTTACTTTGATTAAAAGTGTTTACCTGGTGAGAAATATAAAACAATCCATCCTCCTCTCTTCTCTCATTTTATTAATCATTGAAAAACTTAAGCTGTTGCTCAGGCTGTCCTTTGAGTCACTCGCTAAAAACCTCTCATTTACTCCTCCATCTCACACTTTGTTCTTGTGTACAGTAGTAAGAAACACCACTCAACATTGTCAACTCGTACTTTGACACACACACACGGCTGATCCGTACCTTTAAAATGAGAAGGAGCATGGCGAGAGGAGTGTTTAATAGTGAGCAGACAGAACAATTCACACACTGATCCTTCTTCTGAGGTTAAGTGACAGCAACGGTCATTTATCCAGACATGAACTGCCCACTGTCAGAAGAGGTGAAGCACTTGTGTACAATCACACACTGAACAGAAACATTATAGACATGTGGAAATTTGATGGCGCTCCCGAGAATTGAGGCTGCTGAAACATATACTTAAAAGTCCATTTGGAAATGATTTTTGATGGGAACAAATTGGTGTCCATTTTCATAAAAAAAAAGAGATCCAGGACTCCAAATGACCAGTTTTTGCTCCAACCAATCAGTTTAACGTGGCCATCAATTGACTGTCAGGTGTGACTTTTGATTGGTTGGAACCAAACCCTGCAGCCATACTGTTACTTTGTGGATAATATCAGACAGCCAAGATCTGCACCTTGATGTTTTGCATCACGAGTGAACCCACCAAACACAATCAACTGATCAAGAATGAAATGAAAATTTAAAGATAACATGATGCATTTTTTGAATCTGATTGGCTTGTGACAAGTCAGAGCCCCAAAACAAACAGATTTAGATGTTGGATGTTATTTAGATGTATAAATCAAACAGACTTTGGATCCCTGCAGTCAAGGATGAAGGCCTGCTCATTAGAGGAGATGGACAAAGGCAGAATAAATGGCAAGTTGTTTCACACCTCTAGGAAAATTTTTGGAATCACCATCTTCATTTCCATCTGCATGTAAAAGCTCAAATGAATATCACCTAAATCCTAGGATTAAAGTTTCATCCTTTCCCTCCACTTCATCTGTGCCATTGAGGACTTGTAGTGGTACTGAGATGATTCCATGACTGATTTCAGGCTAGCATTTAAAGCTCCATGTTTGTTTTGGACCACCAACTTTTCACAAGCCAATCCGATTTCAAAACGCATCACATTGTCTTTACAGTATCAGACTTCATCGTTTCATTCTTGATTAATGGAGTGTATTCTTTTGCTGGGTCAAGGTATAGATCAGGGGTGAGCAAGCGTATCCACAAAGAGCAGGTGGGGTTGCAGATTTTTGTTCCAACCAATCACAGGAGCCACACCTTATAGTTGATTAAAGGAAAATGTGGAATCAGGTGCAACACCTAATTGACTGGAATGAAATCCTGCAGCTTGCAGAGAAGATCAGACACCAATGGCCTCAATACACAAACGGTAGTCCACACACTTTTTTTTGTCATGATTATGGACACCAAATCCCACCACCTAAGAACACCACATCCTGAAGAAAGGGTCAGGGAGTCACTTTTAAGGGTTCTGATGGCGAGACAAGGTGATCAGAGGCCATTTTGAGATGGGAAAAAGTCTGTGCACTAAAGAGAAAGATTACGGACAAAGAAGTGATTCATACAGATAATTCAAGCAAAAATCTTCCAGGTTTTGGTTTCAGCTTGTCTAAAAAGAGAAAATGACTGATATGATCTCCACAGTCATCATCATTTACTCTAATGACCATCTTTCTCTTTCCCACATCCAGCCAATGATCCAGGAATGACACTCGTCCTACACTGATGCGTTACAGTGACATGAGCTGTGTGTGAATGCCGACATATTTCGCAGCTCATAATGTGCAATGCAGTGTGGGAGATGTGGGCACTTTGCATGTGGCAGAATCTGATGCTGATTTTTGCTAATCATTGTGGGATTTGACAAGAAGCTCACACTTGTACATACCATCCTAACTCCATTCTACACTATAGTGACTGAAAATAAAATTCACATCTGAATTGAAGATGGCTATTAACCCAGTCATGCATCGAAACACAAACACTCCTACTGCCTGAGCAGTCTTCATATGGTCATGTGCAGCCTGCTGTATATTAATACACGCACACACACACACACTCCAACACTAAATGAGAAAGTCACACACTCATGATGCAATCTACCCGTGTAATTCTGCTCTGCAGTCTGTCGTCAAATCTGTTCAGGCAAATCAACTCTATCACAGACAGAATAATCCTTATAATAATTTCAACTGGATTTCATTTACATTTACGGGAATTTTGCAGACGCCCCTATCCAGAGTGACTTACAGAAGTGCTCTGAAGTCTTGATCAATAAATACATCCTGATACTGGTTCAGTAAGTCACGGACTAAGAACACCATCAATCTTTTTAACTCTGATGGGAGGTAAGATAGTAAGAAACACTTTTTTTTTTAATTTTATTGAACTGTGCTAATTTAAGTACTTTGGGAAAAGGTCGGTCTTTCGACATCATTTGAAGATCGCCAGTGATTCAGCTGTTCGGACATTTAGGGGAAGTTCATTCCACCACCAAGGTGCCAGAACAGCATGCCTTCCTTGTACCCTGAGATATGGTGGCACCAGACTAGCAGTTTCAGAGGGAGTGAGAGGCAGTGCGGGGTGTAATAAGTGATTTGAGGGAAGTGGGTGCTGGTCCATTTTTGGCTTTGTAGGCAAGTACCAGAGTTTTAAACCTAATGCGGGTAGATAAAGGAAGCCAGTGGAGAGAGAGTAGCAATGGGGTGGTGTGGGAGAACTTGGGAAGGTTGAAAACGAGTCAAGCAGCTGCATTCTGGATCAGTTGCAGAGGTCGGATGACGTTCAGTGGAGGAACTGCCAAGAGTGAGTTGCAGTAGTCCAATCTCAAATGACAAGAGACTGAACCAGAACCTGAGGGGCCTGTGTGGATAGAAATGGACGAATTATTCTGATGTTGTAAAGGAGAAATTGGCATGAGTGTGTCAGATCAGCAATGTGAGCGGAAAAGGACTGTTGATTGTCTATGGTCACCCAGGATTGCATGAAGTAACTGAAGGTGGAATCAGAGTTTTCCAGGGAGATCACAATATCCTGACATGGTGATGAATCAGCTGGGATGAACAGCAGATCAGTTTTGCTGGATTAAGCTTCAGCTGATGACATGTCTGCCAGACATGCTGAGATTTAACCAGAAACAAGAGGATCTGAGGGTGGGACGGAGAGGATGAGTTGGAGAGGATCATCCGCATAGCAGTGGAATGAGAACCCATGTGAGGATATGACCTCACCAAGAGATCAAGTATAGAGGGAGAACAGAAGAGAAACAAGTACTGAACCTTGTGAGACCTCGTATGAGCGACCTTCCAGGTAGGATGCAAACCACTGCCGTGCTGCACCATGATTTCGAAGACTCATGAGGGTGGACAAGAGAGTCTTGTGGTTGACTGTGTCAAACACTGCTGCATTGGTCGAGGAGGATGAGGACTGATGACAGATCTGATAGAGCAGCATGTAGCTTCACAGTGATAGCCAAAAGGGCAGTCTCTGTGGAATGTGCCACTTTGAAGCCAGATTGGATAGGATTTTGGAGGTTGTTCTGTGAGAAGTGGAGAGACAGCTGATTGTAGACAGTGTGTTCAAGGATTTTAGAAAGAAAACAGAAGTGATACCGGATGGTAGTTGCCCATGTCAGAGGGATTCAGGGATACATTCTTCATGTATCCCATGTTCCTGGTCTTTCACACACTCTTTATGTATCAATATTGATTTTTTCCGGGTTCTACGGTTTCTTCCCACCTCACTGAAACATCCCGGTAGGTGACTTAGCGACTCTAGGTGTGAATGAGTGTGAGACTGTGTGTGTATTGGAGATTTAACTGAATCCATCCATAATACAGCTGTCTAGAGTGTTCTCCAGTGTTTTCAAGTGCATTAGTGCTAATTTTTTTTTTTTTCAAAATTCCAGTTTAGGCCACGCCCACTTCAGGTTTACTTCTGAACACATGTGGTGCCTTGAGATGGACCCTCATCATATCCAGGGTGTGTTCCCACTTCACACGCAGTGTTCTCGGGATAGATTCCAAATCCCCCTCCATCTGGAACAGGATAAAGTGCTTGCTGAACATAAAGGAATGAATGAATACCTTTTTTCTTAAACTTTCTCAATTCAGGCATGTTAGTTTGAGATTCTGGGACGGTCATCTCCGAGGAATAACATAACATTAATAGTATTTATTTTATTGTATTATTTTTAAATGAGGCTCAAGCAAGTTCATGTATTTACAGTTGGAAACCAGAAGTTATCGACATTTTCTATTTTACGGAGAAGTATATGTATATATTTGCCCATATATAATTTTCCCTGACAGTCACAGCACAATGCTCAAAATGGTAAATGCAAGGAATATTTATTAGCGTTCGGTAAATTAGCAAGGAACACAATAGCCATTATTGTAAAAATAATGTTTTTAAGTAAAAATGAGATTAAAGGATGTTATTAGACTGGGATACATTTAAAAACACGTGATCTGATTACACAATCCAGATTTTGTACATCTGTTGCAGCCTGAGTCCTCCATTTCTTTATAACTGCAAGATTTTGATGAATGTTTGTGAAACGTGTTCGATGACGTACCTACAAATGTCAAAGCAGACCCGAGTTCATTACTCTACATTGCTGAAGGTTTAAAAAAAATGAAGGCTGTAAAAATGAAGTTCGAACCGGCTTGGCTCGGCTCCTGCCCACTCCATTACTTCCTCTTCGGCTCGACGCCTTTCGCTTCCTTTTCCCATCAAATCAGGTCACAACCCCAGGACGCCTTTTTTTCTTTTTTTTGGGAGATAACTGGAGATGACGTAATTATGACTGAATAACGTGATTCATCGATGCAGTGTCATTTATGAAAGGGTTGGATTCAGGAACATATTATACAACTACATAATCTCCAAAATGTGCCCACTATTTACCAAACCAAACACGACCCATTTCATAAATCCGGGACAAACGAGCACTGATTGCATGTCTGCGGCCCTGCGCGTTTCCTTTTCACACAAAACCAGGTCAGAACTTTGGAGGAAAACAGATTATGTAAGTCACTTCTATAACATCACAACATTCTTATTTATTTATTTATTTACTTTTAAATGCTCCACCTGCTTCATTTAAAGCAAAATATTCTATTTCTTGCCATTCTCTTAACATCTTCAGAGTTATAATTTTTTCTTTCACTTTACCCACTGCATAGATTTTAATGTTTTATGTTAAAGTTCCATTCACTGATCATGTTTAATGCATTAATAAACCAATAGTAACAAACACTTTAATAATATATGGGGATATTTTTCCAAATAATATACCAAATAAGCTAAATAATAAAGACTGGCATGAAAAGCAAATATTCAGGATTGAGTTCAGGAAGCTAGTTTATTATCCCTCCCCAGCCTCTATTTATTCTCTCTTAAAGTTAATAAGACAAAAACAAAGGCAGCTTCTCATGTTGGTGAATAAGCGTGAACTCCTCTGTCCTGAAGATGTCGGAAAACTTATAGCTTACAAAGTTACAGTTTTAGCTCTGACAGTGGAGACTCCTTCCATAAATATTAAAGCACACACATACATCCCTGATGTTGGTGGTTTTAAGTAATCCTAAAAACCTTGGGCCTGAATGTAGTTTGCTTGTTTGAAGACTTAAAATCCAGCCACAACTCGAAGCATCCACTTCAGTCACCTCAAGCAACATGAAACAATAAAACTGATGCTTTCTATTTTACAGCATTCTTCTCCTGTCGGTCCAAGGTGGTTTCTTTGTTCAAAACAATTCTCTCTATGTGCCACTATAAGCAAATGCAACACATTTGGAAAAGGTTTCTAGTGCTTTAACAGCAAAATTTTTTGCTGTTGTTTTTTTTTTTTTATTATTAAATGTCCCATTGAAAGTTGACCAACATCCCAAACAGCAAAGTATTTAGATCTGAGAAGTTCCTAAACAGTTCCTACCTTCACAGCTGCTGTGTCCCTCCTCATAGCCGGCACTGCAGCTGCACCTCCCGATGGGCACAAGCCACTCCCCCTCAGCACTGCAGTGCATCCTGGGAGGCGAGTCGGTGGCATCTGGCTCGGAGTTGTTGACGCAGACACCCCGGACCTCCACGAGCGTGGCGAACGCGGCCTCAGCCACTGTGTCTGAGAAGACGGCAAGGTTCTGCACGGCGGCCCGGCAGCGTTTGTAATAAACACGCACAGAGACTATGGCCACGCACGCACCCACGTCCTGGAAGGCCAGGTGAAAACCGCGGCGTGTCAGCGGGCCGATCTCGCGCACCTCTGTGTTCAGCTTCATCTTCCTCTCGCCCAGGTCGCCCTGCGTGAAGCTCTCATCAGCGGCGATGGTGTCCACTTTACTGTAGCGCGCCTCGTCATCGTCGTGGCCCCCAAGCGGCCGGTCCCACTCAGCATACAGCAGGTTGAAGGTCTCCTTGCAGCTACCCGCTACGCCTGGAATGCTGTTACAGTCACGCAGCGTGAACTGCAGCTCCACAAAGATACGCTGACCTCCACGCCGCCCGATCCACCCCGTCCGCAACCAGTTGTTCTGGTTCGGCTCCATCACGTTACACACCTGGTACGTGCGGATCGGTTTGTACTTCTCATCCACGCCGCTGATCTCCTCCCACTGCGTACACACACACACACACACACAGTTTTATACACTGAAAAAAAAATTAAATTAAAAAGTTTGTTTTAGAACTGGCACCCTGTCCAGGGTGTACCCCGCCTTGTGCCCGATGCCTCCTGGGATAGGCTCCAGGTTCCCCGTGACCCTGAAAAGGAGTAAGCGGTTGAAGATGGATGGATGGAGTTTGTTTTAGAATTTCACTGTTATTTGGGTTGTTTAGGCATTTTTACGTTTATAGAGTGCATCTGGAAAGTATTCACAGCGCTTCACTTTTTCCACATTTTGTTGTGTTACAGTCTTATTCCAAAATGGATTAAATTAATTATTTTCCTAAAAATTCTACAAACAATACCCCATAACAACATGAAAGAAGTTTGTTTAAAATCTTTGCAAATTTATTAAAAATAAAAAACAAAAAAAGCACATGTACATAAGTATTCACAACCTTTGCCATGACACTCAAAATTGAGTTCAGGTGCATCCTGTTTCCACTGATCATCCTTGAGATGTTTCTACAACTTGATTGGGACCTTATATAGACAGGTGTATGCCTTTCAAAATCATGTCCAATCAACTGAATTTACCACAGGTGGACTCCACAGTTAACAATGCATGTCAGAGCGCAAACCAAGCCATGAAGTCCAATGAATTGTCTGTAGACTTCTGAGACAGGATTGTATCGAGGCACAGATCTGGGGAAGGGTACAGAAACATTTCTGCAGAATTGAAGGTCCTAATGTGCGCAGTGGCCTCCATCATCTGTAAATGGAAGTTTGGAACCAGCAGAACTCTTCCTTGAGCTGGTCGCCCCGCCAAGCTGAGCAATCAGGGAGAAGGGCTTTGATCAGGGAGGTGACCAAAAACCTGATGGTCACTCTGACAGAGCTCCAGCGTGTCTCTGTGGAGAGAGAAGAACCTTCCAGAAGAACAACCATCTCTGCAGCACTCCACCAATCAGGCCTGAATGGTTGAGTGGCCAGACGGAAGACACTCCTCAGTAAAAGGCACATGACAGATCGCCTGGAGTTTGCTAAAAGGCACCTGAAGGACTCTCAGACCAAAGATTGAACAAAGATTGTACTCTTTGACCTGAATGGCAAGCGTCATGTCTGGAGGAAACCAGGCACCACTCATCACCTGGCCAATACCATCCCTACAGTGAAGCATGGTGGTGGAAGCATCATGCTGTGGGGATGTTTTTCAGCAGCAGGAACTGGGAGACTAGTCAGGATCAAGGGAAAGATGAATGCAGCAATGTACAGAGACATCCTTGATGAAAACCTGCTCCAGAGCGCTCTGGACCTGATACTGTGGCAAAGGTTTATCTTCGAACAGGACAACGACCCTAAGCACACAGCCAAGATAACGAAGAAGTGGATACAGGACAACTCCGTGAATGTCCTTGAGTGGCCCAGCCAGAGCCCAGACTTGAACCCGTTTGAACATCTCTGGAGAAATCTGAAAATGGCTGTGCACCAACGCTCCCCATCCAACCTGATGGAGCTTGAATGGTCCTGCAAAGAGGAACAGGAGAAACTGCCCAAAAATGGGTGTGCCAAGCTTGTAGCATCATTCTCAAAAAGACTTGAGGCTGTAATTGGTGCCAAATGTGCTTCAACAAAGTATTGAACAAAGGCTGTGAATACTTATGTACATGTGATTTTTTTTGTTTTTATTTTTAATAATTTTGCAAAGATTCCAAACAAACTTCTTTCACATTGTCATTATGGGGTATTGTTTGTAGAATTTTGAGGAAAATAATGAATTTAATCCATTTTGGGAAAAGGCTGTAACATAACAAAATGTGGGAAAAGTGAAGCGCTGTGAATACTTTCCGGATGCACTGTGTCATGCTATTTATGTTTTTGAGAGTGGTGGTGATGCTTTTTGTAATATTTTTAAACCTGGATATTATTTTTCATTGCTTATATTAATCTGGATTTTGTAATGTTATTCAATTTCTTGCTCATTTTTGTTTCTTATTTTTCTTCCATGCAGTTTAAAAAATATATTTTTAGCATCTGGTGGTAATTTTTTTGAGCTCTTTTGATGTCATTTTTTCTTTCTTTCTTTTAGTGATTTAGTTTGTTTAGGCTCAAGAAACTGTATTTTTACATTTTATCTGCATTTTGTGTTTCTTGTAAATATTTTTCACTTGAGTTTCATGTCTTTTTCTGATTTTCTTTTTTTTTTTTTTATCCGTGTTTCATCTTATTTTTGTGATTTTTTTCAATTTGATTTTTGTGTTTGTTGGTTTCATGAGATGAGCAGTTTATCAGCAGCTCTCCGGCAGCGCTGGGATTCAAACTCAACCTTTCAGCCGCTCACAACAAACCACACCCTACTAACTACCTTTTTCCACAAAAATACAGTTTTTATGATGAAATTACACATTCAGTGGAATCACATTTGCATTTGCGAAGAATAAAACAGCGATATTTTTATTAAAAATATTGCAATGAGGCTGAATTTGTTATCTGAAATCATGCTTCAGGGTGATACAATATTTTTTTTTTGGAGCAGTGAAAAATTTATGAGCACGGCTGAAATGTAGTTATTTATTTGTTTATAAAAAGATGATAACATTAATGCACAAGTAGGCACGAGAAAACATGAGCTTGTCAATTATGACAGAATTTAGGAACATGACAATTTATTTACCTTCTGATAAACTAAATTGTATATTTTCAGTTAATTTTACAGACTGTATGCAAAAAACAACCGTTAACCTGTTCACCTTGTAAACAAATACAATAAACCTCAATGTTCAGTGTTTGAAGTCTGCTCCTCTTAAATATATTTAAAGCTACACTATTAGACATTTTCCACTGTCATGATTCTGGGCTGGAGTCAGTTCTCGAACTGCTCTGTGTATACTTTGTTTATATCGAAATAATCTCATATAGGATGTGATTGGATGAGTTAGTCTGCCAGAAGCAAAGTGCTTTAGTTTACTGGTGTTCATTAGGGATGCACCGATCAGGATTTTTACAGCCGATACAGACTTCTTGTCATCTTTATCGACCGAAACCGATCCAGATACCAATCGTTTTTTTTAAGCTTTTATCAGGAGGTCTATCATAAACAGTTAAATGTAAGCTCTCTGCTCATGATCACTGTTAAGTGACGTAAAATAGTAGCAATTGCACATATTTTTGGTTAATTGATAAACAAGCATAAAATTTATTAAACAATAAAAAGAGTCCTAATTAAAAGTAGACTAATAAAAATGATCCATATTAGGAAAAAGGCTAATAGCTTTCTACGGAAACAGAGAACTAAGCTTAATTTGTAATATCTTGATATTAAATGCAACCTATAGTAATTAAACATTATTTCATTACTCATTTTATTTATATTTCATGAATTTATTCTAATATCTATTTTTTATATTAAATTATTTATTTATAACTAAGCACATTTTCTGTCTTTACATTTTATTAGGTTTCTTTTTGTTTGTTTATTAGTTTTAGATCGTTTCCCCGGTACAGTGTTGCCATGTCTGCTAATAATATTGCATTTTTGGGGGATTAAAACAAAACACGGAAACTGGATTTGACTTTTCTAGTAATATCTGCCAACCGTGAGTTTAAATGAAGTGAACGCACTCTCTATTAGAGTTGGTGGAGAGAGTGAAGGAGAGCAGCAGTGTACTGTATGTTTACAGACTAAACAGTTGCTACTCTTGATTATGATTGGGGAGGAATTATTTAATAAAGAAGTTTGAATTAAACCCACCTTGTAGCGTTAGCATTATTATTAATTTACTCGCTGTCTACACGAGCAGGTCACAGTCGCAGGTTCAGGTCATTTTGCGTGATCAATAAAAGATGGTGGTTTGTGAGATCGGCAAGTTGAGAGAAGCAGATGATGTACAGTGTTACTCTTGTTATCAGAATGGCTTCTTTTTCAGTTACTTGAGATGATGGAAAGTGAGAAAGGTGTAGATGCATTTTGGACTTCCTGTAGTTTTTATTTCGAGTGTATTATACAACTCCGAACAGGTCACTTGCACTGGTTTGACAAAAATTCTCAGTTGCACAAAGCATGTCTTTTAAATGGTCGCACTGTAGAGCCCTGTGTTTTGTTTTTGCTCAGCAGCAGAAAGTTGCAGTAATTCCTGACTATGAGCATGAAAAAAGGTGAACATCCTTCTTCCCATTTCTCAGAAAAAAACAACAAAATAAGACTCTTTAGTGTGAAAATATGACATTGCTGCAGGCCATGAGGACGGGGACGTGTTAATCACATCACTGTGAGCTTCTGTTACACACACATACTTTTAAACCGGGAATAATGAAAATTTCAGAATTTCAGATTTGTCCCCTGAAAACTGACCTCAAACAGATGTTCTAGTGGGTTCTATCACAGATTCACTGCAGAATGTGCTCAAACTCTCAGTTCAGGTGTGTTTAGTCAGATGATTTATGACTCTGAAGGTGTTCCTCCACCCTGGAGTGTGTTTTATCCTGACCTGAGGCTGTTTACTCCGACACATGTTGGTACATTTCTCTTTAGAACCAGAAAGTATTACCACATAACCCCTATGTTATCCACACTGCATTGGCTCCCAGTCAAATTTTGCAATGATTATAAAATCATTAAAAAGATTTTATAAAAATGATAAAAACTACTGACCTAAAAAGCCACAGTACCTGAGCAAACTTTTGGTCTTCTACGATCTGCCACACATACTTAGATAAAAAAGGTGCAGGCTATTTGTTGGTACCTCCAATAGTGACTACTACAGCAGGGGGAAGAGCTTTCTCTTACAAAGCCCCACAGTTATGGAAGAGCCTTCCAATTAGTGGCTGGGACTCAAACAATCACAGTCTCCTAGACAATCAAGTCTAGGCTTAAAACCAATTAGTTTACTCAAGCTTACCATGACTAGACTTTCTATTACACAAAAGTACAGAGTCTTGTCCATCACGAGATAGTAAGCATACCTAATAATCTCTCCCTCTCTTTACCTCCTTTCCCGCTCTCCTTCTGTTGATTTTATGGAGATTTCAGTGATCCTGGCCCTTTCTGCTGTCTGGACCTGCCTAAGCCATCCTGATACCCTACCTTTGGATGGAGCGCTCATCAACTGGAGGCTACAGCCTAGAGATCGCTGAGGAAGGTACCACTTGAAGTGCCATGAAATGGTTTTGGATCTCAATTCCACATGAACATTCTTGCTGTGGTGCTGGGACTACGGTTGCTGCTATGGCCTTGAGACTGCAATTACCACAGGCAGTTTTGCACTCAGGTCTCCTTTAGTGAACAGTGGACTAGTTCAACAAACAGACTTCATGTAAAAACCATAATGAACTTTCTTTTACTTTCACAACATCTGTTGTTACCAAGATGAGGACGAGTTCCCTTCTGAGTCTGGTTCCGGTCACGCTCATTATGGATATATTCACACACTTAAAATTTGTATCCTGTGTTTACATATTCCTGTAAAGCTGCTTTGAGAATTTTTAGCATCACAAAGACAAACGATTAAGAAAGACTTACTCCATTTGCAGGATAAGACGTCCAGCCCAGTTCTGCCTGGGATTCTTTCGAATTCAGCAACACCACTGAAAAAGACAAACATGTAGATTACATTTTAATCAGTGATGATCATTGAAAAAAATGAAGGATTATTGCAATGAGTTTGCTCCCATCTCATCTTACTGCCATGATACAAGCTGAGAAACTCATGAGTCAAACGATTCGCCTTCGTTCTCTTTATGTTACCCAGACGCTCTGTGAGTCATGACAGATGTTTCATTGAGACTTGGAGAAAGCATTACTGTGTTACAGCAGAAAAATTAGCTGAGAGAGCGAGCCAAGGTGCTCTTCTAAGTAAAGAGTGTGTTCATGAAGTGGATGCGTCTGAAACAAATGAGAGCTAATTTAACATTCAGCTCACTGGGACCACACGCTGGTGCCTTCAGCTAGGTCACAAAAATGGACAAGGTGTAAGCACGTCAGCTGCAGTAATACAGGACAAGAGCGTCCTTCAACACCTCCGGTGTGTCAGGATTATTCAGCAACACACACACCATGAACAGAACACATACGTATGTTGGAAAGTTCCCTGAGCCACTTGACCAGAGCCTGGGTTTAAAATCACACACACACAGAGAGTGAGAGAGAGAGAACCGGAACCAGAGCTAGACCAGAGCTTAGGAACAAGAAAATCTTTTAAAGTACCAGACCATAATCCCACCAGTTTGAGAGTCAAATCTTATAAACCTAATAACAATGGAGGATTTTATACGGTGCATTTCTTACTTCAATAGCATGGTACTATTTATTACAGTTCAATATGCTGTTTATTATAGTTGATTACTGACAGCATTCATTACAGTTTAATGCAGTTTGTTATAGCTATTATTTGCCGTTTCAAATCACATTTATCACAGTTAACTGCAGTTCATTACAGTTTAGTATTCTTTATTACAGTTTAATATTCTTTATTACAGCTTAATATTCTTCATTACAGCTTAATATTCTTCATTACAGCTTAATTTTTTTATTACAGTTTAGTTCTGTTGATTAAGGTTTAAACCTGTTAAAATAAATAAAACTATTATTTTAAACTCAACAACTGACAGTTTCACAAATCAGACTTGTCTCTTGTAAGACTTTGGTCACTGGAGAGTTGAATTAAATTTTTGGTGTTATAATGAATGATTATAAAAACCATAGCAGTAATGTGTAAATGCCACTCTGTGTGAACTGCACCACAGTGACAGTAAATCTGATCTTTATATTTAGCCAAGATGACACCGCAACACAAATTATTCATCGTACAGTAATAAAAAGGTAATGTGTGATCTTCTGAGGTCGAGCTTTCAGATGCCATTATGACTACGTGAAGCAGATCCGCTTCCTCACTGAGTGACACAGCTGCTGATTTTTTTCTCTTTCCTGTCTAAGAACACGCTGATAAGCACTGAGCTCTCAGCTGTCTCATCACCTCCTGCTGATTACCGCATCTTCACCAAGAGAGGGCAAGAGAGAGAAATGAAGACTGAATGAATGAAAGAGAGGGAGCAAGAAGAACAAAAAGAGATGAATGAAGAATGAATGAAAAATGAAAGACTGAGACAGACAAAGAGAGAGAGAGCGATAACTTTAGCGATAACATACAACAAAATCTTTTTAAGTTTGTGGAGATGAACAAAAAGCAAGGATTATTACAGCAAGGATGAGAACAGCGAGGAATGAATGAGGGTAAGAAAATAAACATAACAGTGAGGACGAGAACAGCGATGAGTACAGTGAGGACAGCGAGAACAAAGAGTGCAGCAAGAGCGAGAACAAGTACAGCAAGAACAAGAACAGTAAGTACAACAATAAAGAGAACAGCAAGGGGGAGAACAGCGAGTACAGCGAGGGGGAGAACAGCGAGGGCGAGGATGGGGAGTACAGCAAGGGGGAGTACAGCGAGGGGGAGTACAGCGAATACAGCGAGGAGAACAACGAGGGGGAGAACAACGACTACAGCGAGGGGGAGAACAGCGAATACAGCGAGGGGGAGAACAGCGAATACAGCGAGGATGAGAACAACGAGGGGGAGAACAGCGAATACAGTGAGGAGGAGAACAACGAGGGGAAGAACAGCGAGGGGGAGAACAGCGAATACAGCGAGGAGGAGAACAACGACTACAGCGAGGGGGAGAACAGCGAGTACAGCAAGGAGGAAAACACAAGGGGGAGAACAGCGAATACAGCGAGGAAGAGAACAACGAGGGGGAGAACAACGACTACAGCGAGGGGGAGAACAGCGAGTACAGCAAGGAGGAAAACACAAGGGGGAGAACAGCGAGTACAGCGAGGAGGAGAACAGCGAGGGGGAGTACAGCGAGGAGAAGTACAGCGAAAGAGTTATAAAAAACAGAGGAAAATTCAACAGGACGGATTAGCCACGTGCTGGTACAAAGTCCTCACAGCTTCCTCCGGGCGCTTTATCTCCGAGCACACACACACTACACATACATACACCGAGGCTCAGCCAATCACAAACCAGGGTCTCACTGGATGCTCATAGGGCAAGCATTATCCCTCTAATAACCATACAACTGAAAGACAGATGAGCCGCGTGTATGTGTGCGAGCTATTCCACAGTGGCTTTTAGCGCCAACAGAACAGCAGAGCACATTAACTCGGAACCCTGTTCAGCCTTTTTACGGCCTCATTAAACTTTCAGCTTCAGTAATGGGGTCTAAAGAATGCTTTCTCTCCTCTGAGATGCTCATAGCCAAATATCACACACACGCACACACACACACACACACACACACAGCGTGGCATGTGCTATACCGGCACACCTGATCCACCACTCAGAGGGACGTCTCGCTCCAACGGAAGTCTCAGCTGCCCTATTTAATGTTTGCTTTGTCTGGGCGTAAATGCCACTTGGTGACATTCATAGCTGCAAACGAATTCGTTTCACCTCCTGTTCTCTGTAAAGGTGAAGCGTAAGACACTCTGCTCCACAACAATAACTAATGTAGAGCCATTCTACCTCTATTGTTCGCTGGTTAAAAAGTCCGGTTTAAATAAAAATAAGTTAATGCTACAAACACAGCTTACGGAATAAACATTAAAAAAAAACATCGAAAAATGTTCGTATCTAATGTTACACTCCGGAGTTTGCAGAAATGTACGTACAGCTTATGATTCCAAGTGTTGAGGTAGTGTGATTCTATATACGGATTACTCTGTCGACTTTAAAACACTTATTTACTTCCCTTAACCCCAATTATATATTAACCATGTGAACAATAGTGATTCCAAAACAAATCCATACATTACAACAAATAACTCTAGCCATTCAATAAGGGCAAATGTAATGGCACCCTATACGAGCAGTAAGAGTTAGTGTGTGAGTGAGTATTTTAGCGGACACACTGCATCACTGGAACATTTAGCACAGGCCACAGTTAGGATGAGCTTTATTTCCCCCGCCATTTTCGATTATGGAATTTTGGGGGCGTGGCTAAATGTGATATGAAGGCACTTTCATGGTTTCAAGCAAAGTGCTAAATTACTGCTGATTTGCATTCAAAAAGAAAATCAGAAACTTGAGTAAATCTGGCAAGAATCTTTAGTTCGGTTTTGGCCACAAAAACATTTACACACAAATTTACTAAATTACTGATGAAAGCAGCCCCAATTATAGCTGAGTGCAAATGTTTACATCCCCTTCCAGTCACGTTTAAGACATCATATAGATCAACAGCACACTTGGCATGTTTTGGTTTCATAGATGTTTCTTTAACATAAATGGATAAAAAGTGTATGTTTAGATGTATTTAAAAAAAACATAAAAAAAACCTTTATAAACACCTCCAAAACTTTCACATCCTCTGAACAGCTTCTTTGTAATATTCATATTATGTAATTGTATTCAATATTGTAATACTCTCTCTTGCTCTCTCCGCTTTGTTCAGATCAGGTAAAATCAAGATAATTTCCAGATAAAACTATTTTTTTCATGAACAGTACTATAGAGATAAATATCCCATCATTAAAACATTGTGGACACAAACTTTTGCACTTCACGGTTTCTACCTTAAACAAGTTTCAAAAGTATACTACAACCTTGAAACACTCTAGCGCGCTAAAAGCACAAGCTTTTATACTCCAGATAAATTTACGACCTTAAAATGAACTTTTAAAGAAGATGAAATCTGGTGTCGTTTTTTTAATACTCTTCATCCTTAAAATCTAAACAGTCAGTAATTTAATTAGAGCACAGTCTCGCTTGTAAGAAGCCGGTGCTCACATGCTAACAGCTCGTCTAGACACAGAAATCTAATTAGGTACAGAAGAAGCAGCAAATCAAATTTGCTTAATGTGTCCAGGCAAAACATCACCCAAGAGACAGTAGAGGAGCTCATTAATCAAATCAGGCTCTTCTGCTCGAGTGTCCTCCCTCGGTCAGAGTCTCGTACTGACCCAGCTCTCGCCTTACCTACTACTTTATTCTCCCCTTAACCTGCATCTGGTCAATTAAACCTGTACATTTCTCTCGATTAATATATACTTGTTCATCATAGTCATTACTACAGTGGTATACTACAGTATTTTGTATCCAGGTGAAACGGCACAAAAAAAAGCGATCAATTTGGATTTATCCAAAACACCACTACTGTACTAGAACTTTGCAATATGAATTTTTCCCCCTGCTTGCGATTTTTAAAAAAAAATCATGATAAATGTTTTAATCTGCCAGAACCAACAGAAAATAAATAAATACAGGAAAATCGGCATTTCCACCATTTCCAGTTTAACAACTTCCCCTTTCTAACAATCAACAACATTAAAATAATGTATAAAGTGTTCGATTTGGAGATTTGTCTACTTCATTATAAACCATTTTAATCTCTTTAGGTAACTTTTGAATGAAAAAAATGGCTTTTTCCCCCTCATTTTCGGTCACAATTTTTTGGCAACATCGCTACTAAATCTAGTCATGCGTTTCTCCTACAATATAGTAGGTAAGTACGCAGTGTCAGACACAGCCATGCTCTTGTTTACCGTCAAACGGTTGAGCACTGCAGTGTGTATGTGTCCTGTCGCAAAATGCGGTGAAAACTCCCACACGACGTTAATAGTGTGATTAAGGTGTTTACAGGTCTGTAACGCATGTCGATAATGCGACTAAAACAGGAATACTCCACACATTTTAATTCCTTTTTGTGTTTACTTCGAGCATAACTTTAATTGGATTAAGTTAATCAATAATTGCCGTTTACATGGTAGTTTCTTAATCTGAGTATCGTCTTAATCTGGTTATCAGATTATTGTTGTTCATGTAAACACACTGAGTATGTTGAGAAGATTAAATGTTTATATAACAAGCATAATAATCCACTATGTTCTGTTATGCCGGTGCCGCTGCTGATGCTCAGAGGACGTTTCTAACCTTATCTGCATGTTGGATAAACATTGTGTGTGATAATCACGGCATTGCTGAGCACAACTAAACCAAACATTCTCGTTTTTCTTAACGATGCCTCGCATTTTACTTTCTTGTATGTTGTTAAGGGAAAAAATGTTAAGGAAGAATAGAAAGAAGATTTGAGCTTTTTCCTTTTTCAATTTTTTTTTTTAAATGGTCAATTAATACCATGACACCATGAAACTGATTTTTTTAAGACTTGTTTATTTCCAACTGAAAATTTCACGTCATAACACCACTAGCACACTCTTATCTATAAGAAGAAGATAACGATTCAGGTCTTAACAACACTCGAGTGCATGTTTGTTCTGTGTGGAAAACGCTAGAGATAAAAATCACGCGAGGAAGTGTTTTGGAGCATAGGGCAGAGAAGCTGCAACACATCAGCGGTGATGCACTCAGGATCGAGTCAGATTAACACTTGACACTACTAGTTTTACAGAGGAGTATAAAAAAATTTTCAAATCCGCTTTTCACAAGAAGCGGCTGCGTGTCACACGCCAGCTTATAATAGAGCATGATTTTAAAAGGAATGAAATAACATACGCGCTTCAAGACATTATATTCATATCCTACGAACAGCTGATGTTCCCTTTCAAAGGGAACTTTGACATTGCATTTAGCATAACAGTATGGGAACGCATTGCACGTGACCGGTATCTGAAGCTTGTGTAAAATCATGCCTCTACTTACAGGCCTGCCATGATCAGGTGACGTGGCAATTAAGCACGTCACATGAGATATATTATATATATATATATATATATACACACACACATATACACACACACATATACATATATATATATATACACACACACATACACACACACATCTATATCCATCTCTATCTCTCTCTCTCTATATATATATATGGCACCTGTGAACCACGCCGACAGCCTTATTACCTTCAGCGAGACTGCATGTCTGCCGTTTGTGTGACAAACACTTCATTTCTACTCCACACTTTCTTAAAATCTCAACTTTTCTATCCTTTTTTGAGGAAAAGAGAGTTAAGTAGTGAGTGAGAAAGAGCCCAAGAAGTGTGTTACAGCTTGCTCCAGTTTCATCACGGGGAGAAGTGCACACTTTCTGGGTGAAGTGTTAGCGGTGTAGTAGGTGATGGTGCCTCGAGAGGCTGTGCATCGTAACACCTACATTGAGTACCTCAGCTCGCAACTCGCGCTTTTCAGAAAGAAAAAAAAAAAGAACAAAAAAAAGATGAAAACCACACGGAAGCCGAAGCGAGTCGGGTTGTAGAGCCTCGCAGATCTGGGCCGGCCTCAGGTTCGGGGGATCTCTTAACGGATCTGGAAGAGGAGCCAGATGCGAGCGCTGTTCCATCTCTTGCTCTGTCTTCTGGGTTCGGCTCTCCACTGGATTTTGGCGCTTGCGTCACGACTCCTTCTGCTATGGAAAGCCAAAAGGGTAATAATTTCTTTCTGACTCCAAGGAGTTAGAAGGCTGTGTTAAAAACTGAGAGCAGCCTATAAAAGAGCTGCTTGAAGTGATTACCCAGTGAAATAAATCCTTCACACTGCAGAAACTCCC
Organism: Noturus placidus; assembly: GCA_022414735.1. NCBI lineage: Eukaryota > Metazoa > Chordata > Actinopteri > Siluriformes > Ictaluridae > Noturus > Noturus placidus. Next base: position 185,535 of record JAFFST010050783.1, on the reverse strand, counting down.
CTGTCTTCCAGAAGTGCATGACAAAATCTCAATTTTCTGGGAGGTAAACCACGCATAAGCCATATTCATAACCTCACGATGTTGGATTATTCACCCATTATGGAAATGAACGGCATGGCTGTTTAACTATGCTCAAGGTGGAGGAGGCGCTTGTGAACTACCCCTCTCCACCGATGCCAGGTTATTACAGGGGCCAGCTTGCATCCAAGCCATGTAAGGCCACCGTGGCATTGGGCAAGCCTATGCAGTAGTAGTCTTGCTTGTGGGTCACCAAAGACAATGACAGGGTTGCAGTCCTATTAAGCAGACCTGCTGAGTGAGCTCGACATATGGCGGCATTCAAAGAAAGCCAGTTCCTTCCCGGTTGTCTCGAGCTCACCCGGGCATCCACGAGTGGAGCCTGGGCCAGCACTATTGAGGGAGACCTAGAAGGGTTACCGGGTCCAGTTTATAGCTCGACCCCCCGTTCACAGGTGTGCTCACCACAGCAGTCAGCACAGACCAGAGCCCGACGTTAGCGCAGGAAGTAAGTTCCCTTTTAGACAATAGGGCCATAGAACATATACCCCTTTCCCGAAGGGAGGGAGTTTTACAGCCCTTATTCCCTGTTCCACAAAAAAAGTGGGAGTATGCGGCCAATTTTAGATCTGTGTCATCTGAACCATACTCTTCGAACATACAGGTTCAGAAGCTGACGCTAAAACTTATCGTGCCACAGATTCAGTTCAAGAACTGGTTTGTGGCGATAGATATAAAAGGTGCATATTTCCACATAGGAATATCGCTAGCTTTATCCCCTCGCTCCTTCACAAAGTGCATGGATGTCACTCTGGCCCCATTGGGACCCCGGGGCATCTGTGTACCTGGACTACTAGTTAATTCTAGCACGATCCAGGGAACTGGCGATTCAACATCGAGATGTTGTTCTCACCCACATGAAGAGCTTGGGGCTCAGGTTGAATCTCAGAAATGTATGCTTCCCCGGTGCAGTGGACAACTTTTCTAGGGGTTACAGGATTCTACCACGATGAGGGCGTTTCTATTCCCAATATGCGTAGTGTCAATCCTATCAACACTGAGCAGATAAAGCTGAATCTTGGGGTTGAGGTTCATGCATGGTGTCAGACAGCTGAGGCCCATCTGCAGGCCATGCATACCTTCCTGTGAACCGGCTTAAAAAAAAAAAAAAAAAAAAACATTTCTCAGCAGGGTTGACTCCTTCTACAATCAGGGTTACGTTGCCGCCATTTCGGCCAGCCACACCCCTGTTGATGGAGCCTCTGTGGGGCAACATCCTCTAACTTCAAGGTTCATGTGTGGTGTCATATGGCTGAGGCCCATCTGCAAGCCATGAATACCTTCCTGGGACCTTTCTGTGGTCTTGGAAGGTCTGTCAGGGGCCCCGTTTGAGCCCTTAGAGTCAGCCTCTGAGAAGCTTCTGACTCTGAAGGTAGCTCTTCTACTGGCCCTGGCATCTCTCAAGCAAGTGGGAGATTTACAAGCTCTCTCTGTCACCTCCTCCTGCCTTGACTTTTCCCCTGGACTAGCCAAGGCCTTCCTGTATCCTAGGCTGGATTATATTCCTAAAGTGCCTACATCGGCTGCCCACCCTGTGGTGTTGCAGGCCTTCTGCCCTCCTCCATTCCTCACATTGGAACAAAAGAGGATGCACCTGCTGTGTCCTCGAAGGCTTTGTCAAAACGGGTGTCCTTGCAGGATGTGTGTGTGGCTGCAGGGTGGTCTACGCCACACACATTCATCAGTTATTACTGCCTGTATATTCATTCCACCCCGGACTCGAATGTCTTGCAGTGACCCTCGGGCTTGGGTACTTTTTGAACACGCCGTACCCTCGGTATGACGGAGTGTGTATTCTCGTTCCCATACTGTTATGCTAAATGCAACGTCAAAGTTCCCTTTGAAAGGGGATGTCGTGGTTACGTATGTAATCCTGTTCCCTGAGAACGGAACGAGACGTTGCATAGTATTGTCATAACAAGGCTGTCACAATATCCCCTGCTGGCCAGGTGCGGCACTGCACCTTGGCCGGTTCTGGCGCCGTCTGGTGACTGAACTCTGGCAGTGACTATTTGTAGCACCTTTGTGTGTGTCTCCACCCCAGTGTGCCGGTGGACTCCATGTCCCAGCAGCCATTGACTCTTGGTCACATGAATTCTGGCACCTGATTCACGTTTCTGTTAATGAGCACTTGTGTGTATATATAGTTCTGGTTCTGCATTAGCCGGGGTCTTTCGTTATACCTGTTTCTGTGGTTAGACTCTTGATTCTCAGGTTAGACTCCCGTTTCTCTGGTTAGACTCCCATTTCTCTGGTTAGACTCCCATTTCTCTGGTTAGGTACCTTAGCCTTAGTATCTGTTTCTTGCCCTTGAGTATCTGTAGCCTAGTGCTAGTATCTTTGTTTTGCTGATTCTATTCTGTGTGGGAATAAATGTTAATAATTACGTCTGCGACTGCTTCCACCTCAACCCGCCCACCGTGACAAGGGCAGGCCTGTGAATTGCATCTTCACTTCAGATAATAAGGCTGTCGGCATGGTTCACAGGTACTATGTACTAATATAATATATATATATATATATCATACAACACGCTTAAATGCCACTTCACCTGATCATGGCAGGCCTGTAAGTAGAGGCATGATTTTACACAAGCTTCAGATACTGGTCACATGCAAGGCGTTACTATACTGTTATGCTAAATGCAACGTCTCGTTCCCTTCTCAGGGTACAGGGTTACATACGTAACCCCGACGTTTACATTTCAGCATCACATTTCCGATAAAAATAATGTTTCTGTTCAGAAGGTGTTGATAAATTTTCTAGAACAGCAGTTTTACGACATCTTCACGACAGAGGAGTTTATGCTTCTTTGCAGTTTCTTGGTAACAAGCTGAATTTTTTAAACAAACTGCGACTAAAACAGAAATGCTCCACATGTCTTAATTCAATTTGTGTTTATCTTAATCCGATTAAAGTCCTACTCAAAGTAATCAATAATCAAGTATTGTCTTAATTGGGTTAATATTAGATTATTGTTGTCCATGTAAACGTACAGCTAGACATATACACACCTTAATCACACTATTAACGTCATGTGAGAGTTTTCACTGCATTTTGCGACAGGATACATACAAACGGCAGTGTTCAAGCATTTAATGGTAAACGAGAGAGCACTGGCTGCGTCCGAAACCATGTACTTACCTGCAATATAGTAGGTTAAATACACATCTCTGCTACTACATACAGTGGTGTGAAAAAGTGTTTGCCCCCTTCCTCATTTCCTGTTCCTTTGCATGTTTGTCACACTTAAGTGTTTCGGAACATCAAACCGATTTAAACAATAGTCAAGGACAACAC
>JAFFST010050783.1:160096-161859 GCA_022414735.1 Noturus placidus | reverse complement strand
TTTTTTTTTTTTTTCTTCCCCCCCCCCCCCCCCAAACTTGCCATTTCTCTGATTTCTTGGCTTAAATAGTGTCAGGATGTGTGTTTTTCCCTGTAAACACATTTCATATATTAACGCTGACCAAAAAGTAAAACCTCCTGAGTAGATTTAAAATTAAAATAAAACAAAGTTTCAGCAAGATGTACTCTACTGTACACGAGTCTTATGGGATCTTTAAACCCCAGATAAATTATACGTGTAGTTAAAGAAATGCGTGTTTAGCAAAACAGCTCACGTCATTTTAATTAACGTCCTACATTACAGAAAAAAAAAAACTAAAATCATAAAAAAAACCTAAATCATGTGCAAGCAGTTATATCAGCAGCAGTGTAAAAGACTAGCAGCGCCTATGGTAACATTCTTATTTACGTAGTGTACAGAAGACAGACACACACACAGCTAAGAAATTTCTGCAGACACAGCAGAATCGTGAGGAACAGCGACATGCTCCAACTGTGGCTGAAAAACACACCTCCCTCTCACTCTCTCTCAGCTCCCATTGTCACTTGTGTTATAGCAGCTATAAACAGTCGTTCCCTCACCAGACTCTCTTTATTCTCTCTTGAGGTTAATAAGACACAGAAACGCAGCAATTTGTCGTTTTTTTTTGTTAAGAGAAGCCGCCAAAAAGCATAAACTCCTTTGTCCTGAATACATTGCAAAACTTTTGGAAAAGTTACATCTTTACCTCTGGCTGTTACAAAGCCCTGACACTAGAGACTCCTTCCAGAAAAGTTGTATAAACATCTCCTTACAAAAAACTTCCACATCTGTGATTTTTTGTTGTGATTTTTACATATTAATATAAACCTGTGATTTGCAGCTGCACTACCTTTCGAGCTGCTGTTATAGAAAATTAATCAACATCCTTCTGACCAATCAGAATTCCACACAACACCTTAGTGGTTAGCACGTTCGCCTCACACCTCCAGGGTCCAGGGTTCGAGCCCCGCCGGAGCAATGTGTGTGCGGAGTTTGCATGTTCTCCCCGTGTGTCAGGGGTTTCCTCCGGGTACTCCGGTTTCCTCCCCCAGTCCAAAGACATGCATGGTAGGCTGATTGGCGTGTCTTAAGTGTCCGTAGTGTATGAATGGGTGTGTGAGTGTGTATGTGATTGTGCCCTGCGATGGACTGGCACCCTGTCCAGGGTGTACCCCGCCTTGTGCCCGATGCCTCCTGGGATAGGCTCCAGGTTCCCCGTGACCCTAAAAAGGAGTAAGCGGTTGAAGATGGATGGATGGACCCCAGAGTCACGATTTTGAGGTAAAACCTGAGCGCTAACAAACAGAAAAACTTCGGCAGCTCGGAGACGAATCCAGCAGGTTGAACAGGAACAGTGTAGAACTGAACCTCAGCATTGAGGAACTGAAGAATTCTAAGAAATGCTGTCTGTAATGTGCATGCCGCTGATGCGAGTGTGCACGAGTGATGAGCAGTGAAGGCGTAAACGAGCCCCAGATGAGATGCCAAGGTGAGTTAGTGCTGAGGAGCGAAGAATAAGACAGTGAGAGAAAGACTCCAGTTAGCTGATTAACCGCATGAGGGACGATGACCGCCCACCGGGGTGTGTGTGTGTGTTCTCAGGGTGCTCATGTCAGTCATTCAGAACACACGCTGCTTTCACTGCGATTAGTTGCTGTCACAGCATTTATTAACGCAACGCTGTCACTCAAAGCAAAGAATAGAAATAACACTCAAACTCCTGATCATCACCGTGGTCAAAC
>JAFFST010050783.1:150096-157596 GCA_022414735.1 Noturus placidus | reverse complement strand
CACACACCCACGCACACACACCCTGGTCTCCATTCGCTCTGAGCTCTGATACTTATTACCGCATTACAATTTCATGCTAGACTGCCTCACACCCATTTTCTATCTGTGCTCCTTAAACACAGCAAAGGAGGTGATGATGGGGGAGGAAACACACACACACACACACACACACACACACACACACAGAGCCACTCTAAGCTCAATTTCCTAACCGGTAGAGTGGAAAGTGGTGGGAAAATTCAGCTAAAAGCAGAAAAGCCCAGTTACAAGTGACGCTTAAACATGGAACACACACACAGCCTGCATACTGTTTTCTGATCTTCCATATTCACTGAGACGACCCACTGGTCATGAATATCAATAATCCCAATGGTCATTAATATTCATTACACCAGTTCTGGATTCTGAATTCTGGACTTTGATTGGTCAAAAGGTGATGATGAATTTTCTAGAACAGCAGTTCTGAACCTAGTGCATCTGCAAATGTGGTGTGGAAAAGTATTTGACACGAGCAACAGGAGTTTGACAGTCAAGTTCTAATGAGTGACACTGTTTTAATTATGCTCCGCTGTGTGATTGCTTGTGTGTGTGCATGTGTACACCTTTCACCCACACATTGTCAATTGTAATTAGGCTTTCACCCATCACTGAGCCTCCGATACGTACTGCAACATTTGCATTTCATTTCCACCGTCGCCCTGCTTTAGCTGTCACCAGCCAGACGCAGGACTCCATCCAGCTCTCGGGAATTCTAATAATTCCTTCTGCTAAAATAATTCTGAAATGGAGAGCAGAGAAAAGGTCCAGCTAATAATGACCCGAAGTTATTAATAATCCATGAACAGGAAGTGTGTGTGTGAGTGTGTGTTTTACATGCCTCCTTCAATGGAACTGACAGACACAGAGGCCACACCTTCTACACTGTGACTGAGAGACATAGAGGTCATGCCTCCTACACTATGACTGACAGAGACCACACCTCCTTCACTGGGACTGCAAGACACAGAGGCCACACCTCCTGCACTGTGACTGAAAGACACAGAGGCCACGCCTCCTTCAATGTGACTATCACACACAAAGGTCACGCCTCATTAACTGGAACTGAGAGACACAGAGGCCACACCTCCTGCACTATGACTGACACACAGAGGCCACGCCTCCTGCACTGTGACTGAAAGATTTGTGTATTTTCATTGTACCACCAATTTTACTCTTTAGAATGATGGACGTTAGTTAACAGCTAACACAAACTCCTTTCTCAGAATCACATACGCACTAATCCTGTATAGGGTACAGATAAAACTCCTACATAATCACACCACCATTCAGATTCAAAACACACACACACCCACACATTGTTACAATGTCCTTTTGTGTTCTGTATTCTGCACACACTGCAAAACACGCTAATGTCTTTCTGCAGAAAGCACAGAAATTGTGTTTCTGATGCCGTATATGGAAATCTGGGTGTGTCATTAAGACTATAGTTGTGTCCCAAAAGACACAGTATACAATATGCATTTATACACAATACACTTATACAGAAAACTTATACACTATGCACTTATACACAATGTCACAGCTCAGCCAGATCAGAACTCCATGTCCCAAGATACAACACTCACCTCTCATGCACACATGTGCTCACCATCCCCGGAGTTCTGATCAGACACACCTGTCACCAATCACGCACTCACTCTCACCGCCAGTATATATTGAAGTAATTCACCTTGAGTCCATCCGAAGTATACGCTCAGCTGACTCGTCTCAGTCATTACCAAGCACTTTGTTCTTTAGTACACATACTTAGCATTTCGACCTTATTTCCGTTCATGACCACGACTTCTGCCTTGCCCTCGTTTTTTTGTTTGCCCGATCGTTCGACCCTGCCTGTATTACGACTACAACTTCTTGCCTGTCCCAATTTGTTCTGTTTGTCCAATTGTTCGACCCTGCCTGTATTACGACTACGTCTCTAGTACTTCCCAATACCATGCTACACACCGGCCGCCCGCGCCTGCTTCCGTAAACAATCCACTTTGTGACGGAATACTTCGCCCCTAATGGAAGCAGCGGGAGATCCCCGTTGGCCGCAAGCCATCAAGGGACATGGTCGTATGATCAGTGACCACGATCGACATCTTGCAAGCCTGACTGAGCAGGTTGCTCGGCTCAACCAAGCCGTGCAGTTACCTATGGCTAGAACCACATGCGCACCTTGCTTAACTTCCACTCCGGCACCGCAAAAATACGATGGGTTCCAGCACGTTGTCGAGGTTTTCTTCTCCAGTGCTCAGTGTTTTTCTCAACATACCCAGACACGACGAAGCATCAGAAAATCATCCATTTCATGGAACTTTTAACCGGGAGAGTTCTCCTTTGGGCCATGGTGGAATGGGAACACCAGGGAAACGTCATCAGCACGTATGATCTGCTGACAGCCCATTTCCGCACGGTCTTTGATCATTCCCCTGACAACCGAGAGACAGGGGAGGAATTGTTGTCCTTGATGCAAGGCTCATGTTGTGTGGCAGATTACACACTGGAGTTTCGCACGGTCGCAGCATGGAGTGGGTGGAATCCACCAGCGTTAAAGACCATGTTTCACAGGGGATTAAACGCGGACATCGTGAGCGTTGTGTGTCGCGATGATCAGCTGACACTCGACGCACTCATTAGCTTAGCGATACGTCTGGATCGCCTACTAGGAAGTCGTCGCTCCTTACATAGCAAGGCAGAGGTGCCTGCATCTGTGAACCCGGGTGAACCCAGGGAGTTAGGACCCACTCGGGTGAGCATTCAGGAAAGAGAAAGATGGCGCCGTGAAAATCGATGCTTCTATTGTGGCGAGAAGAACCACTTCGTGTAACAGTGTCCCCTCAAACCGCGCTCCAGCAGAGGGGAAACCCCCACTCCAAGGCAGACCCAAGTAGGGGTGAGTGTAAACCCCATTGTTCAGTACTCAAGTCAGTTGGCCTTTTTATTACCAGTGATATTACAGTACTCCAACACTTCATGTGTTCTAGAAGCATTGACCAGCTCAGGAGCGGCGGGGAATTTCATTGCCCAAGAAATCATACACCAGTACAATATCCCTGTTCGACCTCTCAGGCAACCTCGCCGTGTCCAGGCGATTGATGGAGCACCCATTGCAAATGGGGTAATCACCCACTGTACCGAACCAGTTAACCTATGTACTAGCGCTGTACATCATGACAAGATCACTTTCTACGTCATGGTGACCGCCAGGCATCCAGTAGTTCTCAGCCTTCCTTGGCTGGAATATCACAATCCACAAATCTCATGGAATCAAAGGGCGATCGCTCACTGGTCAACTCACTGCCTCCATCACTGCATCCAAGCCCCTGTGATCACGTTGGCATCCACGTCCATAGAGAGCCCTGACAATGCGGACAATGTTTGAATCCCCAGTGTTCACCACAACCTCATGGAAGTCTTCAGTAAGAAGAAGGCTAGTGGATTACCTCCTCATCATGAGTACGACTGCAAGATTGACTTACTTCCAGGCACTACCCCACCACGAGGGAGAGTTTATCCACTAACCGTCATTGAACAAAGAGCCATAGAGGAGTCCATTGAAGAAGCATTACACCAAGGGTATATACGACCATCTAGTTCTCTGGCCTCCGCGGGGTTCTTCTTCGTAGAGAAGAAGGGAGGGGGTCTATGACCATGCATTGATTACCGGGGACTAAACCAGTGTTGCGTTAAATATTGGTACCCACTGCCTCTCGTACCTACCACACTGGAACAACTCCCCACGGCCACAATCTTCACTAAACTAGATCTACGCAGTGCTTACAACCCGGTCTAAATACGAGAGGAAGATGAATTGAAGACGGGTTTCAGCACAACGTCTGGTCAATACGAGTATCATGTCATGCCATATGGGCTTTCTAACGCTCCCTCAGTATTCAGATGCCTGATTAATGATGTGCTACGTGACATGCTTGGACGCCATGTAATTACCTACATAGATAACATTTTAGTCTATTCAAACTCCTGGGAAGAGCATATTCACCACGTCCACCAAGTTTTGCATCAGCTACTCAAGCATCAGCTATATGTTAAAGCTGAAAAGTGCAAATTCCACAAAACCACCATCGCGTTCCAGGGGTACCTCATCAGCCCTCAAGGGATTTCCATGGCCCAAGAAAAAGTCAAGGCAGTTTTTAGATTGGCCCACTCCCACAACGATCAAGGAACTACAGAGATGTCTGGGGTTCGCGAACTTCTACAGGAGGTTCATAAGGAATTTCAGTTCCATTGCCAACCCCCTCACGTCCCTACTTAAGGGAAAACCCAAGCATTTAACATGGAGTCCAACCACCCAACATGCTCTCGACAAGCTCAAAAGAGGCATTCACTACAGCCCCTATTATCAAACATCCGGACCCTTCTAAACCGTTCATAGTGGAGGTGGACGCGTCGGGGTGGGAGCTGTTTTATCTCAACCGTTCGGAGAGAGACCAAAGCTCTATCCCATTGCAAGTGAGCAGGACTGGGCTGACACTCACCGACGCGTGAAGGAGACCACCGCCGCCATGAACACCCTGATTACCAACCAGGCAATAGGGTATGGTTGTTCACCAAGGATTTAAAACAACCTCACTGCTGTAAGAAACTAACGCCGAGGTTCACTGGATCCTTTAAGATCCTCAGGCGGATCAACGATTTCGCTTACTGTCTAGAACCACCACGACACAGCCGCATCTCACCCTCATTCCATGTTTCATGTCTCAAAACTGTTGTCAGCGTTCCGTTATCCACAGATTTACCCTCCGGGACCCCTCCGACCCCTCTGGAGATTGATGGACAGTCGGCTTACCTTGTCCGGAGAATAATCAAGTCTAGACTCAGGAGAGGCAAGCTGGAGTATTTGGTTGAATGGGAGGGTTAAGGGCCTGAGGAACAGTGCTGGGTTCCCCAGCAGGACATACTAGATCTGCAACTTATGAGGGACTTTCATGCAGCTTATCCTGATCTCCCAGGTCCGCGACCCCGGTGGAGGCCAAGAAGGACCTCGGCTCCCGGAGTGAGCCCTTTGGTGGGGGGGTTCTGTCACAGCTCAGCCAGATCAGAACTCCATGTCCCAAGATACAACACTCACCTCTCATGCACGCATGCGCACCATCCCCAGAGTTCTGATTAGACACACCTGTCACCAATCACACACTCACTCTCACCGCCAGTATATATTGAAGTTATTCACCTTGAGTCTATGCGAAGTATATGCTCACTTTGTTCTTTAGTACACACACTTAGCATTTCGACCTTGTTTCCGTTCATGACCACGACTTCTGCCTTGCCTTCGTTTGCCCGATTGTTCGACCCTGCCTGTATTATGACTACACCTTCTTGCCTGTCCCAGTTTGTTCTGTTTGTCCAAACGTTTGACCCTGCCTGTATTACGACTACGTCTCTAGTACTTCTCGATACCACACTACACACCGGCCGCCAGCGCCTGCTTCCGTAAACAATCCACTTCGTGACACAATGCACTTATACACTATGCACTTATACACTATGTACTCAACCGGGTCATGAATGAAATTTACAAGGTTATTTTTTCATTCAACATCGGAGTCTGATAGCCCATCCCCCTCCACTACGTAATGAAAGCTGTGACAATTGAGTGCATGAGGTGTCCAACATTCCACCCTTCATTTTTCAGTTTATTTAGTGCAAGATCTGGATATTTAAAGTGTACTTTTTTATTTGGGATTTTCATTGTGAACACATTACTCACACTGTTTATACTACAAAATGGCATAGAGTAGTGCATAAGTACGTGAATTGGGACGAATCTTATGTGTGCATGTGTAATATTGGGAGCGTGTCATAAACTCGATATATGGAAATGTGGGAGTTACTGCATCCATATATAGAAAAGAGAGCAGCCCTGAGTGGACTTCTCTATAAATAAATAAATACAAAAATGCAAATGTGTCCCATTGAAGGAGGTGTGGCCTCAATACCTGTCTCTCACTGTAAAGGCGGTGTGGCCTCTGTACCGGTCTGTCCCAGTGAAGTACGTGTGGCCTCAATACCTGTCTGTCCCAGTGAAGGAGGTGTGGCCCCAGTACCTGTCTGTCCGAGTGAAAGATGTGTGGATTCTGTACCTGTCTGTCACAGTTAAGGAGGTGTGGATTCTGTACCTGTCTGTCACAGTTAAGGAGGTGTGGATTCTGTACCTGTTTGTCACAGTTAAGGAGGTGTGGCCTCAATAACAGTCTGTCCAAGTGAAAGAGGTGTGACCTCTTTACCTGTCTGTCCCAGTGAAGGAGGTGTGGTCTCTGTTCCTATCTGTCACAGTCAAGGAGGTGTGGTCTCTGTTCCTGTCGGTCACAGTCAAGGAGGTATGGCCTCTGTACCTGTCTGTCCCTGTGAAAGAGGTGTGGCCTCAATACCGGTCTGTCCCAGTGAAGGAGGTGTGGCCTTAATACGCTTCTGTCCCAGTGAAGGAGGTGTGACCTCTGTACCTGTCTGTCACATTGAAGGAGTTTATGCCTCAGTACCTGTCTGTCACAGTTAAGGAGGTGTGTCCTCTGTACCAGTCTGTCCCAGTGAAGGCGGTGTGGCCTCTCTACCTGTCTGTCCCCATGAAGGCGGTGTGGCCTCTTTACCTGTCTGTCATAATGAAGGAGTTGTGGCCATAATACCTTTCTGTCCCAGTGAAGGGTTTGTGGCCTCTGTACCTGTCTGTCATAGTGAAGGAGGTTTGGCCTCAATACCTTTCTGTCACAGTGAAGGAGGTGTGGCCTCAGTACCTGTCCTTCACAGTGAAGGAGGTGTGGCCTCTCTCCCTGTCTCATATAATGAAGGCGGCATGGCCACATCGAGAAACTAATCATTGGATATCACCTGCTTGTAGTTTGTTTTGCAAACATGGAAGTATTATAGACTTCTGTCTTGTTCAATAAAATATACATTTTCAAATTTGTTCTTTTCTTTTTCTCCTTTGGAGTGCACTGCTGAACACATGCCAAGTCTGAAAACAAATTCTCAAAACTTCTTATACCTGTTTGAATTTTTTGTACCCACCACACACCAAATGGCATCCCATCACTGCTACCTAAACTAGAAGAAAGTGCAGATTAGCCTCAGCATGCCCTTTCTCTAGCAACTCAGGTCCCGGGCCCTCGGGAGCGTCCATGTCCTGGTGTCCCATGCGTCCTCTCTATCGGCTGGTTTGTAAAAAACAAATTCTACACCAGCGCTGGCCTTTGATCAAAGGAAACTTCAATTGCATCTCACTGAGGAGATCCACCAACACCTGCAGCAGGTCAGGAGGAAACTCTTACAATGGATGAAGAAAAATAAGAGATGAGACGCGAGCAACATGGTACAGTGACTTGAAGAGACGAGGAAGATTGATGAAAGAGAGAAGCATGGAGATGAGACGAGTGTCATTTAACAGGTATCTAGTATATATTATCTCTCTCTCTCTCTCTCTCTCTCTCTCTCTCTCTCTCTCTC
>JAFFST010050783.1:126860-150076 GCA_022414735.1 Noturus placidus | reverse complement strand
GTTATTACATTAATCACTCGTTTAATTGACCAAAATGGCTTCCACACTCGTAATTCAGCGCTGCATAGAATAGCACTTGATCCAGCACATCCTATTATTTTGCATAGTATTATTTTTTTATATCGTGCTCCAAGAGTGAATTGTGCACTTAATGAAGACATGAGCCACTAAATCAAGGTCATAAAATCACAATGTTTGTGCAGAATGAAGGAGATTTTATAACACTTTTAATCTGCAATGAAATAATAAAATACAGTTCTTCAGTACTTTGTATTTCTGTTTTATTTCAGAGGTCATTACTGATACTCTCTACAGACTCTGACTGCTCACCAAACTGCGCATTTCGGATTTTAAACAGACCCTGCGGTTCATTCCGCTTCATCAGCAGCTATACGATACCAAAAAGATGAGGTCAAAGGGCAAGAAAACAATACTGATATGTTTTTCTCTTTCATCTTAGACTCCGCTCTCGGTAGTGGATCCTGAATAATTGGAGGTGGTATTGGGTCATTCTGGATGAAAATGAATATAATGGTCACTTTTGGTCAGCTGCGAGATCCAATCTACAAGAGAAATATTGCTACAAAATGGCCACTGGATAGTTTTCTCTTCACTACCTGGAGATATCAAAAGGTAAGATTCTAGTAAACGATTTCTCAGATCCACAGACTCCAGAGATTGCTCTCAGTGTTTAGGCTCAGCAGGTATAAAAACAAATCTATTCAAATAGAAAGAGTGAACTTATCAAAAGTTTCTGATAGACGAAAATCCCTTAATTATCCAATGAACCCTTGAAGAACACTTGAACACAGGGTAAGAATGTGCTAAAAATGCTCAACTATTATTAAGTTGTTTTTTTCTAGAATTTATCAGGGTTCCACAAATGACATTTTCAAGAGGATAAGATCCATTAGTTATTTCATCAATCTTTAAATAACCCTTGAAGAAGCCTGTTTTTATTAAATGGTTAAGTGTGTGGTACAAACTACCCATTGTTGTTTATAGTTTTGTTCTAAATACTTAGTACCTATTAGAGGTTTACTATTTAGTTTTTTGGTATGTGGTAGGAAAAAATGGTTCTTGAATAATGAAGGGTTCTTAGCTTTCTAAAAGGGTTCAGCTTGTAAGCAAATGGAACCTTTGATTTGTAAGTTCCATCCTGACCTCTTTTTCACTTCTCCTCAGTTTGAATGCAGTTAATTAAAGGAAAATCAATTACACTTCAGAGACATTGTGTGTGAACAAACAAACACGGACAGGCTCTTGAGATGACCTTCGTTATTTCACATAATAAAAAAGATGTGTCAACACTTCCTCCTGGCTCGCGGCGCAAACACCTTGAGCTCCACTCACTAGCCGTGGGAAAGGCAGATATTTACATGAATAATTACATTTCAGAGTAATTAAAGAGAGGTATAGACACTCCGTGGTGCAGTTTGCTCAGGGAAGACCGGGTGATGAAAGATTCATGATTCCTGAACGGTGAGGAGGCCAAAATGCTAATGCTATGCTAATCAGAGCGGAATATTCATGAGCCTTAATTAAATCAAAGCATGTCAAGGGAAAACACGTCTTCATACCCTGACTGAACTTCCTGTGAAGCCTGCATCTCTGACCCCGGACTGTCCGCTGTAAATGCAGACGAAGCCGATTGGATTACAACGTGAGAAGAATCGGATCGATTTGTTCGGAGCACAATGGTGGCTTGTTAAATTGCTCTGCTTACGGTGGAGGGAAGCGCAGGTGAGGGACGTGTGTGCATTTATTGACGTCTCTGAAATGACAATTTTTCCAATCAAGATATCTTTAAAGATTTTGCAGAGCCAGCACTCTTCATGACTTTGAGTTGTTGTGGAATGTTACAAAGAGATATATTGCTAAAATACATTTCTGTGACATGATTGTAAATGTATAAACACTGGCAGCAAGTCAACTAGTATGAAGTTATGATTAGTTATGATCAGGATGAGGTGCTTCAGTCCTGTAACATCCAACAAAATCAAGATTGCTTTTAGACGTCTATACATGCATTAATGTACAGACAAGCTTCAATATGAGAAAATAAATGATACTTTCATGCCTTAATTCATTGAACCTTAATCTTAAGGTCCATCGGTCTGTGTGCTGAATCTGAATCACAGTGAAATTCTTTTGGTTTGTTTGTTTGTATGGATAGGTTTCATGCTGCTTGCAATTCATATTGCAATATTGCAGAGATTGCTTGATTTTACATTCATTTCTGAGATCGCAAAATCACAAAATCCTGGAGGGACTATCAAAATCTTGTCGGATGTGTATTTAGCATGGAAAACATCCTCATAAAATGCTCTCATCCATTGGTCAGAAATACGGCAACGGAAACTCATTGAACAGACCTGTATCTAGCGTGCACAGAAATCAATTAGTGCTCAATAAATGATTCGATAATTCTATAAATGACTTGTACAAAAGAATTTTGCAACCCAAAACACACACGCTCTTGGCTGATTCACTTCCTGCAGGTGAGTCGATTCGGAGTCGAATGGCTTTATCACTAGAACTCAGTTGGGAAGTGAACCAAGAAACCGTCACTCCTGTGTTCTCACCTGCTTAGACAACCACAGGGTTCTGAACACTGAACACTGTTTATGTGAAAGAACAGTGAGTGTACACTACTTATTGGAGTGAATGAAGGTTCTGGTAACTTTAGAAGAAAAAGAAAAAAAGAAAAAGTTTCTTCAATGGGGATTTCAATGGCAAATGTTTCTAGTTTCCTAAAAAGTTTAGATTTGTAACCTTTTTCTGAAAGGAAACTCTTGACTGCAAGATTCTACGTAGAACCTTTAAAGGTTCCTCTGGAGAATTTATACTGCTTTCATATATTCCATGAATTTATTCGGACAAAATGCAATGTCGAACAGGAATTGGTAAGAAGGAAATGAAGTATTTTTTCACTGATTCTGTAATACTGACTGATGAGGTAACTTTGAAAATACTACCATGTTTATGCAAATGTAGATTGCAAATCAATTATTTTGAAAAAAAAAAAAAAAAATATATATATATATATATATATATATATATATATATATATATATATATTTAAAGTAAATCATTAGAATGTTTGCTCTTAATGTCCTCATTCCATTAGCATGGATGCTACTTAATTATGTATTTGCTAATTCCACGTTTACAAAATAACCCAGCCTTATTACTTAGGAAAATGCAGCCATGAAACCTTGCAAAAAGAAATTAAATTGTTGCCTGAGATTAGATAAATGCATTATTTTTATATTTAATGCTGAAAGATTATTTTTGAAATAATAAATAGTAGTTTTAATATATAAATGAATATATTTTGTCTCACAGGCAGAAAATCTATTGGACCGTAATATACATGCATTAAAAAGCTCAGTTGTGAAACTTTGGAAGGGTTAAATATGATCAACTCCATCTTTTCCAGAGACAAGGTGCTGCTTGAAGAGAGGAAATTACAGCGTGCAACTTGAGAGAAGATTTGCGATAAAGGTCACATTACACATATATTACACACACGTTACATGTCCTCTCACATCCTCATGAAAAAACTGTCTGAAAATAATGCTTTTTTTATTTATATATTAAACTGTAATATGACTGAAATTTTCTAACACAGTCTGAATAAGTCCTTCAAAAACACTGAAATGTCACGTAGCAGAAGCGTGTGAAGAGCATGTGGGGCGACTGCATCTCACAGCGAGGTATCTTCACACACACACAGCTATCCTGCTGACTGCCAAGAGCAGTGTGTGTGCGTGTGTGTGTGTGTGTGTGTGTGTGTGTGTGTGCGCGGTATTGGCAGGCTTTAGAGGGA
Organism: Noturus placidus; assembly: GCA_022414735.1. Classification (NCBI taxonomy): domain Eukaryota; kingdom Metazoa; phylum Chordata; class Actinopteri; order Siluriformes; family Ictaluridae; genus Noturus; species Noturus placidus. The sequence continues at coordinate 146,244 of JAFFST010050783.1, read as the reverse complement.
TGTGAAAGGATGTTCGGGACTCATGCTGTTGGATTTAAAAAACAGATCAGTGGTCAGATTCAGGCAGAGTACAATACACACTGATTTTAGAAAACAGGCCTCAGAGGAAAATTTACTTGAGGTCCGTTCACATCGACTGTTACACCAGAGCGCTGTTGAGCTCTGGATCGTGATTGGTCAGAAGGTGTTGATTAATTTTCTATAACAGCAGCACAGATTTATATTAACGCATTTTTTCCTAATATGTTATTGTTTCTATAGTAAAAGCTCATTCACAGGGACTCATACATGGGACGCTCCAATTATAATAAATGGATTTTTAAAAAACATCGATCTGTAAGGAGATTGTAAGTTTATTTAACATTATGTAAGGACTCTCCAGTGTCAGCGCATTGTAACATTCAGAGGTAAAGCTGTAACGGACATCTTTAGAACAGAAGAGTTTGCAATTTTGTGTGGTTTCTTGGTAACAAACAATAACAAGATGCATTTTTTTTGTTTTATTAGCGTCAAGAGAGAGATTAAAGAGAGAGTGGTGAAGGAACGACTGTTTATAGCTGCTATAAAGTATGCGAGAAGAGAAACTGACCTGACTTACAGCATTTTAACTATAAACAAATAAAAAGTATGATGTCTGATGTTCTTTAGTAAATAAAAATGTTATTTTTTGCAGTGGTAAAAGAGGAATAAATCACTTGTGGACGTAATTCTGCTACATCGAATAAACGCTAAACTGTTGTTTTTTTTTTTTTTAACTGTACCTGTGTCTTTGTGTGTGTGTGTGTGTGTGTGTGTGTGTGTGTGTGTGTGTGTTCTTCAGTGCAGCATTGATGAACAGTAGAGAGATGTGAAAGGATGATAGAAGATGTCCAGTGGTCATTCTGTTGTAGTAGAAAAACAGATCAATGGCTCATCTTCATACAGAGAACCACACACACACACACACACACACACACACACACACACACACACACACACACACACACACACACCACATAAGCAGACATGACCCAGAGGCTTAATCTGATTCACTGTCCTGTGCTCACTCCATTACAATTGAGGATGAGATTAAGGAATCTGAAGGACAGTGATGCAGGCCAGACACAGGAAGTCCAGACCTCTGCACTGTGTCACTGTGTCGAAAGGTAAGAAAGTAACTTCCTGTAAGCCAAGACATAACACAACACAGTGTTTATATAAGAGCACACACATTCTATATTTAAACTAGAGGACATTCGATGTCACTTGAGTTCATTAAAGTCCATTATTGATGATTAGATGCTATTGGAGGTTTTTAATGGTCAGAAGACGCTATTTAAGGATTAATGGTCATTAGATGTCATTAGAGGTCACTAGAAATTAACAAAGGTTATTATTGGTGATTAGAGGTTATTAAAGGACAAGGACATTTGTTGTCATTTGTGTTCAGGAGACACGATCAGAGCTCACGTGGTTATTAGTGATCAGTTGGGGTCACTAGAAGTAATTAGAGGTTATTACAGTTCACCATAGGTTAATATACGTTATTAGATTGTATTGGATCTCATTAGAGGTCTTTATTGAACACTAGAGGTCATTAGAGGTCACTAAGTCAAAGTTAAAGTCAAAGTCATTGATTGTCATGTGCACAGTACCTTGTACAAAATACAATAAAAAAAACTTTCTTGAATGCTGCTCCACAGACTATAGAAAAGACAGGAATGTAACAGATACATCACTGCTATGTACTCAAGTGTACATGTGTGCAGTAATTACAAAAATGTACAAGAATTATAAAAACGAATAACTGCTTGACAATAAGAAAATAAGTGACAATGCAATAAGGCAATAAGTGACAAGTTGCAAAGTGACATTGCTGCTACTATAAAGTGGCCAGTGTCATTATTGTTATTACACATTAATGTGTGCTGAAGAGTCTAATGGCATTGGGGTAGAAACTATTCCTGCATCGTGTAGTGCATATTCGAATAGTCCTGAACCATTCGCCTCAACTGCTGGTAGCTGTGTGCCAATGATTTTCTGAGCTGTTTTAATAATCTTTTGTAGGGCTTTCCTTTCCAGCATGGAGCAGCTGCCATACCAGTATACAATACACCCAGTAAGGACAGACTCCTTTGGACTTCTGTAAACAGTGATGAGGACTGTAGTGGGCATCCTGGCTTTCTTTAGATGCCTGAGGAAATAGAGTTGCTGAGCCTTTTTGATGATTTAATTTAATTTAATGGATTCTGTGTGCTCAGTCCAAGTTAGTCATTACTCACTGGAGGTCATTAGTGGTCATTAAATGTCATTAGAGGTCATTGGAGGTTATTAGCGGTAATTTTATGACATTAGAGTTCTTAGTGAACAATTGAGGTCATTAGGGGTCACTAGACATCATTAAATATCATTGGAAGTTATTAGAAGTCACTAAGTGTCAGTAGTGATCGATAATGGACTTGGTCTTCTGTATGTTACCCTTCTAGACAGTCATGCACATAGTCGAGAGTGTGTTCATGTTACAGACAGTAGAATGAGTAGAAATGGAAAACTGGAGCAACTACCTCTTTACTTACTTTAATTTATTGAGCTCTGGCACTCTCTGGCCATCAAAGGCGTAACCATGGTATGAACATTGGGGGGGTTCAAGCGCTTGGACATTTGGGAGGGGGGGGGGAGGGCAAGACCCCCTCCCACACCGCCAAACTTTCCTCATTTTCACTCGCATTTATTACAGTCTTTCACAACGTGAGGGTTCATGGGAGGATGTGAATGTACCATTAATGGTCAAAAACTGGAACTAACATTAGCCTAGACATTTAGGTGTCTAGTTACTTACTGTCTGAAATAAAAGCTGCTGTCTCCATTTCTTACAGACTGAGCATCAACGAACTACATCACCGAAACTTGTGTTGAGTATGGGCCAAACCAAGTGTACATTTGGAGGGGGAGACACCGATTTTCCTTAACAAACGTGAATATATTAAAAAAGAATAGACATAAACAGATAAATAAAATAAATAGAATAGATGAAGAAAAGACAGATCCGTTGGCAGGGAGAATTAAAGCGGAACATATAGAAAATATTTTCTCCTGAAAATTTGAGGCAGGGGGGGATAAGTGTCAGATTGATATTTCCTCAACATTGGGGGGGTCACGACCCCCCGAGTGCATGGTTACACCCATGCTGGCCATGTCTGTGTGCATCTCTTCAGTGTCTCTCTCTCTCTTATTTGTCTCTCTCTTCTGTGTCTGACTCTCTCTCTCTCTCTCAAAGTGATATCAAGCAGAGAACAATACAAGTAATGCTACTATACAAGATCTATTAATTGAGTACTAGAAGAAGAAAAGTCCGCAGAGTAGAGGTGCAAGTGCCTTTTTTTTTTTTTTAATGAGTTGGTTAGGTGTTGACGGAAGAGGTGGGTCTTTAGCTGTTTCTTGAAGATGGTGAGTGAATCTGCAGTCCGGATAGAGGTTGGAAGTTCATTCCACCACTGAGGAACAGTTAGTGTGAAGGTTTTGGAAAGGGACCTTGTAGCGCGCTGAGTAGGAACTACTAACCGTCGGTCGCTAATTGATCGCAGATTGTATGTGGGAACGTAAGCCTTCAGGAGAGAGTTGAGGTAGGAGGGTGCTGTTTCAGACAAGGTCTTGTAGGTTAGCATCAAGGCCTTGAATTTGATGCGGGCGGCTACAGGAAGCCAGTGGAGGGAGATGAAGAGGGGTGTGACATGGGTTCTCTTCAGCTGGTTGAAGACAGGGCGTGCTGCAACATTCTGAATCATCTGCAGGGGTCTAATGGAGCTGGCTGGGAGGCCCGAAAGTAGAGAGCTGCAGTAGTCCAGTTTTGAGATAACAAGAGCCTGGACTAGTATCTGTGTAGCCTGTTCGGTGAAGTAGGGTCGGATTTTCTTGATGTTGAACAGGATGAATCTACAGGACCGAGCAGTTGTTGGGATGTAGTCTGTAAAGGTCAAGCTTTCATCAAGAGTCACCCCAAGGTTCCTGGCCGTCCTGGTTGGTTTGAGTGTGGTTGTGCTGAGCTGTACAGTGAGGTTGTAGTTGATAGCGGGACATGCTGGGATGACGAGAAGCTCAGATTTTGCCAGGTTGAGCTTAAGGTGGTGTTCCCTCATCCAGGCTGAGATGTCGGACAGACAAGCAGAGATGCATGCAGAGACGGATGGATCATCAGGCTGGAAGGATAAATAGAGCTGGGTGTCATCAGCTTAGCAATGATATGAGAAGCCATGAGACTCAATCACCTGCCCTAGAGATGTCGTGTAGAAAGAAAAGAGAAGTGGACCCAGAACTGACCCCTGTGGAATGCCAGTTGTGAGTTGCTGAATTTCAGAAATAACTCCCATCCATAATACATTGAAAGATCTATCAGAGAGATAGGATTTCACCCAGCGCAGAACCGTTCCAGTGATGCCCAGGCTGGAGAGAGTTTACAGAAGGATCTGATGGTTCACAGTGTCGAAAGCAGCAGAGAGGTCAAGCAGGATGAGGACAGATGATCTTGAGGTTGCTCTTGCTAGTCCTAAGGCTTCAGTGACAGAAAGACTGCTTGGTGTCCAGGAGATTGTTCTGTGTGAGAAAATTAGAGAGTTGATTAAAAACAGCTTTTTCAAGAGTTTTGGAAAGAAAAGGGAGGAGGGAAACAGGTCTGTACTTGTCAACTACAGCAGGGTCAAGTGATGGTATTTTAAGCAGTGGGGTAACCCGGGCCTGCTTAAATGAGGTAGGGTATGTGCCAGTAGAGAGGGATGTGTTAAAAATGTGTGTGAGTGCAGGTAACAGTGTGGGAGAGATGGACTGAAGAAGGTGAGAAGGGATAGGGTCAAGAGGACAGGTTGTGGGATGGCTAGAGAGGAGGAGTTTAGAAACATCAGTCTCTGAGAGGGGAGAGAAGGAAGTCAGTTGGGAGTTACATGGAGGAGGAGCTGGTCTATGTACGTCTGGGGTTGAGAACTGGTTCCTGATTGATGTGACCTTGTTGGAAAAGAAAGTGGCAAAGTCATCTGCTGTGAGAGAGGTAGAGGTAGGGGGAGGAGGGAGACAGAGAAGAGAAGAAAAGGTTTTGAAAAGAGTGCGGGTGTTTGGAGAACTACCAATCTTCTCTTGGTAGTATGTGGCTTTAGCAGTGGAGATGCTGTTGGAAAAAGAAGAGAGGAGTGTCTGGTAATTGGTTAGGTCAGTTGGGTTGTTAGATTTGTGCCATTTCCTTTCAGATGCTCTTAGTTTGGCCCGGTTGTTACGCAGAGCCTCTGAGAGCCAAGGGCTAGAGGGTGATATGTGAGCAGGTCTGGAGGTTAGGGGGCAGGATGCTGTCAAGAGAAGATGTTAGGGTGTTACATAGCATGTCAGTTGCGGTGTTTAAATCAAGTGTGGAGAGGTGGCTGTCAGAGGGAAGTAAGGTTGTGACAATGGAGGAGAAATGTGAGGGGGGGAGGAAGCGAAGATTGCGCCGAAAGGAGACAGAGGGAGGAGACAGTGAAGGGGGTGAGGGGAGAGTAATAGAGAACTGGATAAAGAAATGGTCAGAGGTGTGAAGAGGAGTAATGAGAAGATTGTGTGTGGTGTCTTCTGCTTCTGCCTCTCTTTTCTGTATCTGTCTCTCTCTTCTGTTTCTGACTCTCTATCTTCTGCATCTTTCTCTCTCTCTCTTCTACATCTGTCTCTCTCTCTCTTCTGCATCTGTCTCTCTCTCTCTTCTGGATCTGTCTCTTATGTATCTGTCTCTCTCTTCTGCATTTGTCTCTCTCTGATAATTTTTGCCTCCCTGTAAACACCAACTTTGTTCTCAGTTTAAACATGGACATTTCCTCTACATTGCCTATTACCATCACATCACCGCTTTCAGTAGACATTTGGCTGGCGTGTGTGTGTGTGTGTGTGTGTGTGTTTGGGGGTAAACGTAGGGGAGCACAGGCTCCCTCACTGGCATGGTATTGTGTTTTGGGTTTGGCAGGCAGCTGTGCCACAGTGCCAAAACTGCCAGTTTCAATTTCTGTTCTCTGGCTACTACAGATGCCAAAACGTTCAATACCCCAACACTCACCACCTAACACACACAGGAGTTTGTCCTTCCATTTTGTCGAAGATCAAAGTTTCCATTTCCACCCCCACAATGGAGAACACAAACTGGAACTCGACTTGTGCGTGAATTGGATTAAAGTGAGCATCGGCCTCACTCTCACTTCCCAGTGACCACCATGGCAAGACTGATCCAAGATGACTGAAGATGGGCCCCGGGCACAGTGATTCATACACCCATTCATATACTTTGGATACACTACATACATTACAGACACTTTGCCAATCAGCCTACCATGCATGTCTTTGGTAGGAAACCGGAGGAAACGCCCACAACACGGGGAGCACATGCAAACTCCGCACATAGGGTCGTCCATATATTACGTCATCAAATTGTCAGCCATTTTTATCCCCCAATGATGATGTCATCATCTTAGATGTACACTTTTACTTTTTTACTTTTAGGGGGTCTGGGGCTGCCATGTGTGGTCAGGAATTATCTCCTAATATTTTGTACTTTGTTATAATACCACAGAAATACTGACGTCACACGCAAATCATGTGGCGTATAATATGCTACAGGATGTGCATGTGACATCAGTATTTCTGTTTGTTTGTTTGTTATTTTGGCAATTTGCAAATATTTCAGTAAGTAAATAAGTAAATGATGAACGTGACAGTGGTGACACTAAACACGAGGAAGATGCAAATACATTGATGACGTAATCACGTCCCTGAACCTCCCCGTCGTCATCAGACGTCATCGTACCCTTCACCCCCCCTCCTCCCTCCCCATCTCCTTGATGACGTAATATATGGACAACCCCATACAGGGCCACATGTGACAAAACACACCACGTAACACCTACCACATAATACAGACCAAATAACATAAATGACATAACACACCACCTAACACACTATCCACTTAACACACCACATATCACCGAACACACCCCACAAAACACACCACCTAACACACACTAGGCAATTGTAAAGTGACCTTGGGTGTGAGAATGGCACTATATAAATTAAATAAAAAAATATTATTATTATTATTATTATTATTATTATTATTATTATTATTATTATTATTATTTATTTTTAACTATTTTCTTTTGTAAATATGGTGGTTCTGTCAGATCTCACACCCTCATACTATTCGGAATTCGGAAAATATGTCAAATCTTATGCAGTGCAATGTTTTAAGGCAGTATCTGCTTAGATATCCTATTTCATATCATGAAAAATTAATAAATAAAATTTGTGATTTTTTTTTAAACAGTATAGAAGTTTCTCCAGGAAAAAAGTGAGAGAGTTCAGTCCAAATCTGAGCAGTTACAGGTTAAAGGTTAAGGGTTAAAAGTTCTGTAATAGTCATGGGATTCAAATTTAATTGACAATAAAAACTAAATCTGAAATAATAATAATAATAATAATAATAATAATAATAATAATCTGATTTATGTATTGATTTACACCCACAGAGTGAATATTTTTCTTGTCTTCCACCCACATAAATACCCATCTAACTCCAGCTGAAACATATCCAACAGCCAGAGGACGGATGATGAATAAGTCATGATCAGACCCCAAAACACACACACACACACACCCACACACACACACACACCCACTTCTCCTCCGTCTCACTGAGATACTCGAACTCATATATATACAGCAGCACCTCACTGCATCTCCGCTTACCCTGAAAGAAGGAAAGAGTGTGTTATCTGGGGGGTTTTCTATCCTTGACATCTTCTGTCTCTGTAACGCACTATAAAATGTGTCAGAACAGCTGTATGGTGAGAGATAGCATCTTGTTAAATCCAATAAAAAAAAAAAATACAATGCTCCGTCTATCCTCCACATCTCACATTCTCCTGACTATCTGTGTAAAGAATAATTGAATAAACCCTCATTTTTCTGTCCATAAAGGCTTGTTCTCATCAGGTAGAGAGGAGATGGACGAACACTCTGGAAGCCAAACAGCAGCAAAATCCCATTCCAGTGCCTTTCCAATACCATTCCAATGTCATTCCAATGCCATTCCATTGCCTTTCCAATACCATTCCAATACTATTCCAATGCCATTCCATTGCCTTTCCAATACCATTCCAGAACCACTCCCATGCCACTCCAAGGCCATTCCAATGTACCATTAGAAAGCCCTTCCTGTGCTATTCCAGCAATACTCCAGTGCCATTCCCATGCCATTCCAGCACCATTCCAATGCCATTCCAGCATCATTCCAGTGCCATTATAACACCATACCAATGTCACTCCAGCACAGAGTATAAGAACACTAATTCCCTTTTAGATTAAATGGATGTAATAATACATGAGCAAGAAGCAGTCAATAGGTCAGATTTTCCTCTGGTAGCACAGTCACAGCCAATTAGACAAATCACGGGGTCACCTGATGGAGTCAGTTCTCTTCATAAGAGCTTCAGACGTATCATAATGTGGATCCAACTTTGTGAATTGTCCAAGTGTGTAATTGTACTTTGTAACTATAGGTACTTAAGTATTATTTTGTTGTATTTAGACTTTATTTGAGTATCATTTAAGTTAAATACTTATAATTGTACTGAATTACATTTCCAAGAAAAAAGAACAACATGTTTTCACTTCTTACATTTTTATATCTATATCTACACCTCTAAAGCACTCTTGAAGGTTTCTTCTTCTCTCATCCAGCCACTGTACACTACTCATCATTCACATGGGCTCAATAGTTAATGTAACTGGCTAGGCAGCAGGTCACAATCCAGGAGAGAATGAATGATATATTTACTTTAAAACAAAAAAACATTTTCTAACAGTTTTACATATGTAATAAAAGGTTCTTTTCACATGAAACCCTGACACTCCATTTCACCAGTTAAAAGCATTTACCTTTTAATACTGGAGTAGATTTAAAAGTAACTTTTTACTTTTACTTCAGTACTTTTTTGGCTGAATACTTCCACTTCAGCTGATTGAATTTATTGATTTTGGAACATTATCTAACCTTTCACTTAAGAATGATTTCTCAGTACTTTGGCCACTCCTTGAATCGTTTGTGTTTGAGCTTTTTTCATTCAGAACATGCTTTTATCAGAAGTTGATGGTTGAAGGCTCCTTCTCATCAGTCCTGCTGCGGTCGTCTGGGTGAACTTGTGGCCTAAAGTCATCACTTTATAGTCATGAGGGAATGCTAATAGCCAACACTTGGGCTATAGGAAGCAATAAATCATAAGCTGGGTCACAGTTAATGGACATCACCACTGCACCCTCATCCAGGCACTTAACCTGAGGTCATCGGGTTTGGGGTCGTTTGTCCCAACGGTCAGCTGATGGATGAAATGCAGTAGCTAAATGACTAAAAACAGATTATTTAGGGCTTCAGATTCAGCAGTCAAGCACACACACACACACACACACACACACACACTCACAACTGTACATTAGACTATCATGCAGACTTTTTTTTTTTTTTTTACTGTAGATAGAGAAAGACAGCAGAGATGGAGGAGATAGGAATTATTTGCAAACTTACATCCATCATTCTTAATCAGAAAGAAAGCTGTACAAAATGAACAAAAGGAAACACAGAGACAGATAGATTTCAATGTATTGATAGATAGATAGATTGAGATAGATAGATAGATTAAACAAAAAATATGAAAACATTGTGTAAACATTCCTGCAAAATACAAAATAATACAAAACTTTATATGACTCATGCTTAGAAAAGAAAGAAAGAAACCAAACACAATGTTTTGCTACTAAACATTTCTTCTTTATTTTATGCTAAGAGTGTGCAAACTACAGCCATGTTTGTCAGTGCAAAAATGTATATAATTTTTCTTACATTTTTAATTAATTAGATTGTCTATTAAATTAATAACAGACAAATTTTATAGACAAATTTGTCCTTTAAAAAAAAAGATAGCCTATTACACTCAAGGGAAAATTTCCCTTAAAGCAAAATGACACAAAATCAATCGAGAACTTTAAGCACTTCATTGCTAAATATATGGCATGTTTAGGATAGAGACATCAGGATAGTAAGCCTATAGAATTGTGTGTGTATGTGTATGCGTGTGTGTGTGTGTGTGTGTGTGTATGCATGTGTATGCGTGTGTGTATGTGTGTGTATATGTGTGTGTATGTGTGTGTGTATTTGTGTGTATCCGTGTATGCCGCCCCGTGTATGCCGCCCCGTGTATGTGTATGCGTGTGTGTATGTGTTTGCATGTGTGTATTTGAATGTGTATGCGTGTGTATGTGTATGTGTATGCATGTGTATGCGCGCGTGTGTGTGTGTATATGAGTGTGTATGCGCGCGTGTGTGTGTATATGAGTGTGTATGCGCATGTGTGTGTGTGTATGTATTGGTGTATGCGTATGTGTGTGTATCTGTGTGCGTGTGTATGTGCATGTTGTGTGTGTGTGTGTATGTATGTGTGTGTGTATGCCTGTGTATGTGCATGCGTGTGTATGTATGTGCATGTATCTATGTGTATGCATGTATGTGTGTGTGTATGCATGTATGTGTGTGTATATGCGTGCGTGTGTATATGCATGTGTGTATGCGTGTGTGTGTGTGCGTGTGTATGTGCGTGTGTTGGTGTATATGTGTGTGCGTATGTTTGTGGATGCATGTGCATGTACAGTATCTATGTGTGTGTATGCATGTGTGTGTGCGTATATACATGTGTATGTGTCTGTGTGCGTGTGTATATGCGTGGGGGTGTGTGTGTGTATATATGTGTGTATGCACGTGTGTATGTATGTATGCGTGTGTGTGTGCGTACGTGTATGTATACATGTGTGTATGTATGTGTGTGTATGCATGTGTGGGTGTGTGTGTGTGTGGATCCTGACTGGTGCTTGACTCACTGTGAGGTTAAACAGTAATAAATTTCTCATAAGTTCTGTTTTATTAGCTCCTCATGCTCTCCATCTCTTTTGCTCTTTTGCTGAAGCTCTCACACGCTCTTCATAACTCTTTATAAATCTTTAGAACTCTTCATAACTCTCTACTGCCCCTGCTCTATGTCAGTTTTATTGCTTCAGTCCATTAAGTCCTTCATTGATCTCATTGCTAATTGATTAATTCATCGATAGACCTTTTCACTTTTCGTTTTCCTTATTTCATCCTCCAATTGATTTTCATTTTTTAAGCCACCATTAAAAGCTTGTTTCTGATTGGCTGGCAGTAGTGCATTAATTAATGACATTAAATTAAGCTTTGTAGCTCGATTGAGGCTGTGTAACTATGACAAAGAGCATAATATCTGAGAACAAAGGACGTCCTGATGATAGCAGCCACATGCTGTTAAATAGACTATATACATATAACTTCATAGTAATGTGCTTCTAAATAAGTAATAAATAGTGTGTGTGTGTGTGTGTGTGTGCATGCGATAATGTAGTCTTGTCCCTACCCATAATGCAACGGTACAGTTACTCTGTAAAACTTCACGAGTATGTAGGTGTGAGTGGGTGAAAGAATGAACAAATATATAAGTAAGTGAATGTGGGCTTGAGTATAGCCGCATATAGACAAGAAAAGTCAGTCACACACACACAGGTAAACATGTGGGTTTCTGGGCACAGTGTCTAGCCATGCCACCTGTGCTGTCATTTAAAGCAGAAAATAAAGCATGAATATTCCAGAAGCATGCCATTTTAATTAGCCATCCACTCTGAGTGTGTGTGTGTATGTATGATTTTAGCCCTTTATGAAAAACAAAGGATTAAATGTTCTTACTAGAGATGCATCAATACTGAAACTTGTATGGGTCCGATACCATGCTCATGTGCTCATGTTTACTGTAACATGCGGAGAGGAGATGAGGCAGGACACAAGTGTGTTATATTTATTTAGGGCAGTCTGATAAACATTGTTATAGTTTATAGCATTGGGCAGAACTATCCATGATCCATAATCATAAACCAAAACACAGGCAGGAGTCAAAACAAGGAAGTAAATAACAAACTGGAAAATAATGCAATAAGACTTGGGTTTAACAGATATGGAGGCACGATAGGACTTCACAATGACATGATAAATGGAACGATATGTAAACCTAAGGCATGTATTCAGGCAATGCTTGTTTTTGTTGTATAGAAAAACACATCGTAACGACAGACCAGAACAGTGAAATCGTATCAAATTTGAATTTCGTGTAACATCTATTATATCTATTATTTTTCATGTCGGTATCAGTACAGGTATAGATGCACTCCTCACAAAATACATTGTGTTTTTACAACTCCAATTCCAAAAGACGCTATGTAAAATGAAAATACAAACAGAATGCAATGATTTGCAAATCTCATAAACCCATGTGTTATTCACAATAGAACATAGCAAACATATCAATTGTGTAAATGGAGGACATCTACCAGTTTTAAGAAAAAAAAACAAGGTAATTTTGAATTTGATGACTGCAACACGTCTCAAAAAAAGGGGGGGGGGCAACAAAAGGCTGGAAAAGTAAGTGTTACAAAGAAACTAAATGTTACTCAGAAACAGCTGGAGGAACATTTTGCAACTAATTAGGTTAATTGGCAGCAGATCAGTAACATGACTGGGTGTAAAAAGAGTATCTTAGAGAGGCAGAGTCTTTCAGAATTAAAGATGGGTTGGAGTCTGTAGGAAAGCATAGGTTGCTCTAAAACCTGTATATACCTTTCAGCATTGATGTTGCCTTTCCAGATGTGCAAGCTGCTCATTCCGTAGGCACTACTGCACCCCTATACCATCAAAGATGCAGACTTCTGAACTGAGCGCTGATTAAAAAAAAAAAAAAAAGGAAATGGCTGGTCCCTCTCTTCTGCAGTCCAATTTAGTTTACAGGATGCAGCATCCATGGTTTCCAAAAATTTTGATTCGTCTGATGACAGAACAGTTTTCCACTTTGCCTCAGTCCATTTTAAATGAGCTTTGGCCCAGAGAAGACAACTGCGTTTCTGGATCATGTTCACATATGACTTCTCTTTGCATGATAGCATTGTAACCAGGGCATGCAATATTGATTTTCACCCTTATCCCTTGCACATAGTGATTTCTACAGATTTTCTGAATCTTTTGATATTATGTACCGTAGATGAGGAGATATTCATAGTGTTCACAATTTTATGTTGAGGAGCATTATTCTGAAATTGGTCCACAAATTGTAGACACAGTTTTGCACAGATTGGTGAACCTCTGCCCATTTTTACTTCTGAATAAACTCTTTTTACACCTAATCATGTTACTGGCCTGTTGCCAATTAACCTCCAGCTTTTTCTTTTTAGTAAAACTTATTATATTATTATTCCAGCCTTTTGTTGCCCTGTCAAAACTTTTTTGAGACATGTTGTGGCCATCAAATTCAAAATTACCACCCCCCAGTTTAAACAGTTGACATTTTTTTCTATCTCCTGTTGTGAATAACACATGGGTTTATGAGATTTGCAAATCATTGCATTCAGTTTTTATTTACATTTTACATGGCATTGTCACGCCTCGGGCAGCAGATGGTCCCATACCACGAACTTTGCCCGGTCATGTGACCCCCTTATGTTGATTCATGCCGGAAGTACTCATGAGTTCCCCAGGTGTTTATGTTTAGCCCTCGTTGTGCCACTTATTTATGTTCCTGGGTTTCTGCGCAAGGTATTGTCTGTTTGTTTGTTTGTAGTCATGTTGGGAGGTTTGTTAGTTGATGTCTGAGTGTTTGCCTAAATGTTAAGTTTGGATATTGCCCTTAGTTTCATGCCTTGTGTTGTGCCAGGACCATGTTCTCATGTTTACCCGTGTTTTGGTTTGTTTTGATTGTTTAATAATAAAGACGATTCTCCTGCACTTACTTCCAGCCTCCTCTAGTGTCGTGACAGAATAACGCATCTTTCACCATGGAAATAATAGGAGCTCCAGCCGGAGGCTAACATGGCAGCCTCTGGCGCTACAGAGACGGCGGACCTCAGCCGGAGGCTAACATGGCAGCCTCCGGCGCTACAGAGACGGCGGACCTCCAGCAGGAGGCTAACATGGCATCCTCCGGCGCTACAGAGAAGGCGGACCTCCAGCCGGAGGCTAACATGGCAGCCTCCGGCGCTACAGAGACGGCGGAGCTCCAGCCGGAGGCCAACATGGCAGCCTCCGGTGTTACAGAGACTGCGGAGCGCCAGCCGGAGGCCTACGGAGAGACCTCAGGCATGGAGCTGCAGTCAGAGATAAGCCCATTAACCTCTGGCCTTCTGTCTCCAGGCAACGCAACAACCGCAGAGCACCGGCATGATACCAAGGGGGAGGTCTCAGCCTCTCAGGAAGCCAACGTGCCATCCTGCACCACTGAATATGCGGCTCTGTTTCCCTGCGTTCCCGAGCCACGGCAGGCAGCGCCCTGCGTTCCCGAGCCACTTTAGCTTTATTCAAGTTTGGAATAGTTACATATGAACGCACACATACACACACACACACACACACAGAAGACATTGCTTCAGAAGTGTATAAGTGTGCAAGCCTGAGTTTGAAGCATGAACACAAACCAACCAGACCTCTGAGAAAGGTTAAACCCTACTCTCTCTCTCTGTACATGAGGCAGATGTTTGAGGCTGAATTGCTGGGCAGGGTGCCATTACCTATTTACAACCTCCACTCCATAATTTCTGAGAGCTATAAAGCCACTACATGCTTCACACCACTATCACACACTCACTACAGACCATTAAATGGTTTGTTATATTCAGTTACACAATAAGTGCAACACACACACACACACACACACAGTCATACTTACACTGTACATGTAAATGATCTGTGCTCTAATCACTTCAAAGGCTTTACACTCCTCAAACACTACTCTGAATGCTCCTTTAAATATATTTTATAATTCTATTAAACAGCTATAAACACTCCTCAAGCACTATTCTTGACACCCTTCTAAACATCCCCAAATTCTAAAACGCCTGATCCCTTAACATAGGGGGAACCAGATGCAAACAGACCAGATGTGGGACAAGTATAAAGTTTGTGTGGGACAATGTGGGACATATTTCGACCCCCAAAGGCTTACCATTCTGATGCTTATCTAAATGAATAAGAAACATGTGCACTTGGCCCATTTGTATTTATTTATATTTATGTCTCTTGTATCAAACAATGCAACAAAGAGAAACATTACTGCATAAAAAAATTCAGTAGAAAAAAAAGGATTTCTATGGCTTGACCTCACGTTTGTCCAGTTTGAGTGAACACTTACAGCCCTTTGATGCTGGTGCAGGTCTCTGCGGAACATAAATGGGCATTTCCCAATCAGTGGGTGGCTTCAGACCGGATAGACATTATTTAGTCATCCAGTCAACTACACTTAAGGTTATGGATAGGGTTAGAGTTTGAGTTATTTTAACAAATCAGGTAAAACAGCTGAAAAACACCTATCCCGGTTTGAAAAATCCCAATAATTGGAAAACGCATATTTTGTTCTGCAGAGACACCTTACTCCTTTGATGACAGGCTTCAATACTTTCTTCCCAGCCAATGGATGGATGTGAGATCTGGTCACCGCCCCTGGGGATGATTGCTTCATCAGTAGCTGCGTTTACATGGACAACAATAATCCACGTTTAATCTGATTAAGACCATACTTTTATTAAGAAACTACCATGTAAACAGCAATTTTTAATTACCTTAATCTAATTAAGGTCATAATCTAATAATTAATATTATGGACATGTATTACAGACATGTAAACACCTTAAACACATTATGAACGTCGTGTGAGTTTTCACCGCATTTTGCGACAGGACACACTCACGGCAGTGCTTTTTATGGCAAAAAAGAGAATTCGACTGTGTCCCAAACCACATACTTTCCTACTATAGGCCTGTAGTGGGGAAAAATACATGCATCTCATCCAATATATAGCGGTAAGTACGTGGTTTGAGATGCAGCCCATGGCTTCAAGCAGTTGTTTAGTAGCATGTACAGCATGACAAATAATTAACTGCACTTAGTGTTCGTAAAAAAATAAATAAAAACACCCAAAACTGTATACGGTACCATAACGAAGACAAACTGTATGTTGATACGTGAAATTCTGGAGGGACATTGCACGGCTCTTAATGTAATTATGATCTATAACAAGACAGGAGTATTCTAAAAAACGACTCATGTAAACATCAGAATCACTTTATTATCTTACTTAGATTAAGGTCAATAATTAGATTATTGCTGTCCATGTAAATGTAGTCAGTGATGCAACTGATATTTGACGTTTATTTCAGTTTATAACTTAATGAAATATCTTAGAAACATGAGAAAAAAAACTAATTAAAATGTCAGGGTAACACTTTTCCAGATTCAGGTAGAGAATGATGAAGCTAGAGGCAGGCTTGGAACAACTCAATTTCTTTATTTTTCACTTTTCAGCTGTTTTAATTTATAGACACACACACACACACACACACACACACACACACACACACACACGGTTCTGTGCTGGTTGGCTCTCTCTGTCTTTTGAGGTGCCCCGCAGATGTACAACCTTACCACTCACCTTCTCTTACTCCGCCCTCCATTCATAAACCGTTGCTTGAGCACACCATGTGCAAATCTGAGTTAAGTCTTTGTTTCCAATCAAAATGTGGGACATCATCTCAAATTGCGGGATACGGGACAAAGGACTAAAATGCTGTGCATTATAGCATAAAGAGGGACGTATGGTCACCCTAACTTAACACCTTTCTAAACATCCCCTAAACACTTTTATACCTCCCCACACCTCTCTAAATACACCTAAACAATCCTCTAATCACCCCTAAGGACTCCTCTAATCACCCCTAAACACTCTTCTAAACACTTCTATACCTCCACACATCTCTAAACATGCCTCAACACTCCTCTAAAGATGTCTATACCCCCACACCTCTCTAAACAGGTCTCGACACTCTAAACACTTCTATGCCCCCACACCTCTCTAAACATGCCTAAACACTCCTCTAATCACCCCTAAACACTCTCTAAACATGCCTAAACACTCCTCTAAATCACCCCTAAAGACTCTAATCACTTCTATTCCTCCCAACGCCTCTCTAAACACCCCTTAACACCTCTCTTAACACCCCCTAAACACTCCTTTAAAGACGTCTATACACCCACACCTCTCTAACCATGCCTAAAAACTCCCATAATCACCCCTAAACACTCAAAACATGCCTAAACACTCCTCTAATCACTTAACACTCTATACACACTTCTATACTTCTCCACACCTCTCTAAACACGTCCAAACACACCTCTAATCACTTTTATACCCCCACACCTATCTAAACATGCCTAAACACTCCTCATCACCCCTAAACATTCCTCTAAACGCTTCTATACCTCCACACCTCTCTAAACATGCCTAAACACTACTCTTATCACTTCTATACTCCCACACCTCTCTAAACATGCCTAAACAATCCTCTAATCACTTCTATACCCCACACCCCTTAAACACTCCTCTAAAGATGTCTACACCCCCACACCTCTCTAAACATGCCTAAATACCCATCTAAACACTTCTATACCTACCCACACCTCTCTAAACACCCCTCTCAACACTTCTCTAAACAGTCCTCAAATAACTTTATAACAGTGTGCCGTACGTTAGCAGAAGTTCCTGGTTCTATCATGAGTAAGGGTTACTGTCTGTACTCCCCATGTCTGTGTGGGTTCCACTATGATCTCCGGGTTCCCTGGGATCCTCTCACCTCCTATAACAGTCCAGCAAGTTTGCTGTCTGAGGTAAATTGTCTCCTAAGTGTGAATGAGTATGTTGTAGTATTGAGAATAGATAACTGCAGCTTGCTACTCGATTAGTGGAGAATATATATGCGGTATTTGAAGCCTCCTGGGAAAACAAAGTGTGCGTGTGTGTGTGTGTGTATGAAAGTGAGAGCTAAAGAATAATTGTTTTTCACTGAGACAGCAAAATGTTCACCACAGGCGATGTATCCATCCTCCTGCAGTTCTCCGACTGTGCCATATTTTTCTACGTTATATTATATATATATATATATATATATATATATATATATATATATATATATATATATAGTGTGTGTGTGTTATGAAATAGTAATGGTGCCTCAATGTGAAGATGGCAGACAGCAATCTGTGTAATATTTTTCCAAAAACACCATGACTCATCACCTCACTGTGTATGCAACCTTTAATACTAATGTGGAGGATTATTTATACTCTGATTAGTCAGAACACACACACACACACACACACACACACACACACACACACACACACACGTGCCATAATGACAGCTTCTTTAATCTAATATTTATATCTGTGTAGATAATTACACATGTAAGAAATTCGTCATATCGCCTCCACAATTAATCTCTTTATCAATCAAATATGATTAGCATAATAAAGTGTAAAATTAGATTAGCTAATAATAGTTAATTGATTAATGTTTGGTATCTGTGTGCCTCATTAAATCACATACTCTGTTTGAAATGTTTGATTGGTTTCATCCTGTAGTGTCTATTAGCTATTTGTTTGAGAGTCTGATTACATTTACATTAAATATTTAGATTTTTACAATATGAATACTACTAACACTCCTCTAAAGACTCATTAAAAACTACTCTGCATTGTACTCTAAACACTCTTCAAACACTCATGAAATATTACTCTGAACTAAACACATCTTGAACACTAAACACTACTCAAATATGACTATACATACTAACACCCCTTTAAAACCCATCAAATGCTATTTTAAACACTCCTTTAAACACTTTTCAAGTATGCTTCTAAACACTAATTGGAACAGTCATTTATCTTGTTAATCTAAACACTGCTCTAAACACTTAATACACTACTACGGAGGTCTTCAACAGGGGGTCCGCGGAGGTACTGCACGGGGGTCGCGAAAGTTTTGGTACCAGTTTGATATAACACAATTTCATACTATACAGTGCCTTGCGAAAGTATTCGGCCCCCTTGAACTGTTCGACCTTTTGCCACATTTCAGGCCTCAAACATAAAGATATTAAACTGTAATTTTTTGTGAAGAATCAACAACAGGTGGGACACAATCATGAAGTGGAACGAAATTTATTGGATATTTCAAACTTTTTCAACAAATAAAAAACTGAAAAATTGGGCGAGCAAAATTATTCAGCCCCCTTAAGTTAATACTTTGTAGCGCCACTTTGTCTATCAGATTTGCACATCGAGAGACTGAAATTTTTGCCCATTCCTCCTTGCAAAACAGCTCGAGCTCAGTGAGGTTGGATGGAGAGCGTTTGTAAACAGCAGTTTTCAGTTCTTTCCACAGATTCTTGATTGGATTCAGGTCTGGACTTGGATTTGGCCATT
>JAFFST010050783.1:37779-57517 GCA_022414735.1 Noturus placidus | reverse complement strand
AATTACATATGATTCATTTTCATAAATCCATACAGAATCAAACTTCTAACCCCAGTAACATACCCCCCAAGCAAGATTTATATATGATTCATTTATATGTAATTTTACATGTGGTTCATTTACACATGATTCATTCCCCCCCTCGGCACATGATGGCTACACTAACTACTGCTGGTCGTATAAATACTATAAAACCCAACAACAGGCATAAGACTCAAGGGCAATATATAAATCTTATAAATCTTAAAAGGCGTGCCTGTCCTAGCCGTGCTGGGATCAATATTACTACTAACCATCTAATTAAGTAAACCATAGGGATATAAATAATCAATTAGAGCCGGAGTGATTTCCCCTCCCCCCAGCCATCCCCCAAACCCAGACACCCAAAGTCTCCATAACCCAAAGGAGACAGCAGTGTATCCCTCTATAACCAAAAGTTCTCCACAATGAGACAACTTCTTGGAAAGAACGCTGAACTAACCAACCCTTACTAAAACAAAAGATTTCAGTAAGAGAAATCCCCTACTGACTTCAAATCTGATAAACAGTCTGGGCAAAATAACAGATATAATGTCCTTAACTTAAAAAAAAAAAAGAGAGAACACGCCGCTGTGCAGGTGATACAGTTGATCCTGATATCAAGAGTTTCACATAGTCCAGTAACATAATGTTAAAATAAAACTCTTTGCAGTTTCTCCCAAAGATTTGTTCTACACACTTACCCAGTTATTACACGTAAAAGCTACTCTTAAGAGGTTCCTCCGTCCCTAAAACATTGAGTCTATGAAAGGTTCCTGAAATCGTTCCTGACACACATTAATATCTCCATACTACCAAAGAAAAAATTCTGGGTTCATTAAAGGTTTCTCTGTCCCTCAAAAACTTCTTGGGCTCTAAAAATAAAAACAAGAAAAATATTTTTAAAACAAAACAAAACAAACAAAAAAAAAACCCTACCTACATTCATGAAAAGGCTCCTGGGCTCCTAAAAGTGAACCAAATATAAAGGTAGGTACATGTAAAACTCCTGACAGATTTTAAGCATTGAGAAGAAAATAATGAACAATCATTTGGAGTTTGTACTGCACACTTACCCAGTTAATACATACACACACATCATCAAGGGTTCTTCAAGAGTTCTTCAAAGGTTTGTTTGATGATTATAGCTTCATAGCTTCATAGCTTCCTGAAAATGGTTCTACTTGGAATCCTTTTGGATAGGGCATGTTTTGAAATGCTAAACAAAATGAACAACATGGAGAATTGCAGACAGATTTGGGACACAGTGGGATGAAATGAGGCTCTGTGGAGAGTGGACAGTTTGGGGACAAAAAATAACCTGAGGGGGATATGAGATAGATCGAGAGAGGGAGGAGAGAGAGAGAGAGAGAGAGAGAGAGAGAGAGAGAGAGAGAGCGAGAGAGAGAGAGAGATATTGCTGTACAACACTATACCAGAGAACAAAAAAAGCCTCAGTGTCAGGCCATTTCTTTTATTCTCTCTCACCCGTAAACGCTCTCTGACATGGTGCAATATAATATAGTGGCATCAAATCAGGAAATATTTGGGAATAATAAAACTAAAAATGTATTATCACATAAAAAGACACACGAGGGACATTAAGTAGTAAAAAAAACAAACATTGATAAATTCATAGGATTTATAGTTAATAATGGATACTGTGTAGAGCCACTGATACGGATATATATACACAGTATATATAAGGGTATATATAAGGGTAAAATAGGAAAATGGTTAGAAGAAGAAGAAGAAGAAGAAGAAGAAGAAGAAGAAGAAGAAGAATATATCAATGTAATGACATTAAACATGTGGCATTGAATTAAACATTCAACATAGAAGCACTAGTACAAAGTGTAAACCACATAAACTGAAAGGTAAAACATAGTTAAAATATAAATATATTATATAGTATACATTTATAAAGGACTGTTTTTTGGGGTATTGTTTCATATTTACACCAGATTTTCATTTATTTATTTATTTATTTTGAAGTCCAATATAATCCTTAAGATTGTGCCCTTCGATGGATTGGCACCCTGTCCAGGGTGTACCCCGCCTTGTGCCCCATGCTCCCTGGGATAGGCTCCTGGTTCCTTGTGACCCTGAAGTGAAGGATAAGCAGTATAGAAGATGGATGGATGGATGGATGGATTATCCTTAAGAATCCTTTAGTTTTAAGTAAAAACAAAGGTTTTTTGTAGAACCTGAGGATTCCACGTAGAAAAGAAAGATTGTAGAAAAAACCATCCAGAAACTCAGCACGGTGTGTGGAGCTGTTATAGTAAAATAATCAACAACAGGATGACATGATGAAGCCGGAGTTATCGGATTATTCCCCTATAACAGCCCGTCTTCAAGTGGTTTATTCCTTAACTTGCCACTGAGTACATTTAATGTTGTAGAATGTTCTGCAAAACAAGATAGTTCCTGTTGTCGCTTATGTTATAGCAGCTATAAGCAGTTGTTCCCCCACCAGTCTCTCTTCATTCTCTCTTAAAGTCAATAAGACAAAAAAGAAATGTAAGCGTAAGTGTAAACTCCTCTGTCATGAAAAGTGTTACAGCTCTTCTATAGTCATCCCTGACTGTTACAAACTGCTGACACTGGAGACTCCTTCCATAAATGCCATGTAAACTTACAATCTCCTTGCAGAAATCTTCACAATGTCAACAATCATACTCTATTTAAAAACCCTTTAATTATTAAACTGTTATATATTGGAAAATTCATTAGGTTGATCCTGATTTAATTCCTGCATGAGTGAAGAAGGAAATCTAAGGTGCATGTGGTGGAGAGAAAAAAAATCAGGAAGGAAGGATGGATGAGGAGGTGGATTAAGTGTGTGATGAGGATGTAGATAGATTACATTGCCATGCAGCGTTCCTTGTCACTACGGTGGCTTTCAATAATTCTGGCCTGTCATGAATATGGAAAGATTCTTGCCATGCTACATTAACCTGTTAATTCTGCCCCATGTCCCAGAGAGAAAACAAAGGATGTGGCACATTGAGCATCTAATGGAGAAAAAACCAAAACACCCTCAATTGCATGACAACCATGCAGCCAGACGCAACCAAATGCTAACGGTATGACGGACCTAATGCAGCGTGGTGACGGGAAGGAAAGCAAATCAGCTCTCCTACGAAGCTGACAACCATGTGTGTGTGTTTGTGTTTGTGTGTGTGTGTGTGTGTGTGTGTGTGTGTGTGTGTGTGTGTGTGTGTGTGTGATGGGGTCATAAAATATGGAAATTACTTTTTTAAAATAAGATATTTTATTTAAAATGAGATATTCTAATAATAATACTATTATTACAAACTGTATTAGACAAAATGTGCACCACAACTTTAATTGCTTGAGCAGAAAATTTGAATAAATTTGGATAATAAATATTTAATTCAATATAGTACACTGGCACATTTTACTGAAAAGGTGCCAGTAATTTTTGAGTTGATGGTAGGAACCTCCCTCCATTCTTGATAGATAAAACATACACACTGCTGCAAGGTAAAATTAAGAGCAGCTTTCCAAACAAGTGACATTTGTGGGAGGAAACAGACTGCTCTAGTAGGTCCACACACACACACACACACACACACACACACACACACACACACACACACACACACACACACAGTTTTTAATAAATCATTTACATAAAATAAATAATAACCAACTTCTTGAAGAGGACAGGAAACAGGAAGTTGAGAGTTTCGATTCTGCAGGTTGGCACATTTCCTTTCAGAACTTTTCTTCCTACAAACATGGAAGGAATAACCGGTTTGGAAAACATGTGCAACCATTATACTGTTATAGCAGGAACCGTTATACTGCTATCATCAGAAAACTCTAAAATACAAACAGAAACCAACAAGTACCATCAGGAACCATTAAACATCTATCAGAAACCACTAAACTACAACCAGAAACCAATACATACCATCAGGAAGCACTAACTTGCTACCAGGACCCAGTAAAATATAAACCAAAACATCTCAAATATCATCAGAAACCATAATGGGTTCCCAGGCATGCATTAAAACACCATTAGTCACATTACATCTAATATTTATCAATGTCTAATATGTCTAATACAGATTTATATTTTTAAAAGTAAAAAGCAAAAGCATTTAAGTGAAATGAGAAAATTGAGAGGATATAAAGGATTATGCTTCAGCATATTTCGTTTCTGATTTGTGCCACCGTCCCACCCCTACGTCTCATCCGTTTCTTCTCCAACCCCGTGTAGTCCACTTGACATTTCAGCCGTCCTTTTTTTTTATTCAGAAATGACCTTTTGACGACGTCCATGTGCTTTTTTCTGCCCATTAGGACATCTTTCATGTGCACTTGTGGTCTTTCAATTATGAATTACAGCCAACTTTTCACCTGTTTTTTACTCCTGTTACGCTGATCAATATGTTTCAGAGATAAAACGCAATTTCTTTCTCTTTTTATGCCAAAACACGTCCGATCAGCCGAGACATGCTCGTAAGTAAGTAAATAAATAAATAAATTTCGTACGACATGAAAAACAATGAAATATAAATGTTTTGATAGTTTTATTATTACAGTTTAAGAGAAGACATCTGAAATCTGATAAATGATTGACGTGACTAAAATCGTTGTGATGCCTTCAAGTACACACACACACACACACACACACACACACACACACACACACACTTAAATGTCCTAAACATTATAATTACAGCAGCGACAGTGTATTACGTACAGCACTGTGTGTGTGTTGCCATTTCTTTCTTTCTTTGTTTGCTCACTTTATTTACTCTTCATCCTGCCTTTGCAAACAAGCGAGAATGTGCTAGCTCAGGTGAGCGTGCGTTTGAAGAGTTAGTGCCGCACTGATGTCGGCTCGGTTGGAGGAATTTTAATGAACACGCTATCAGCCCAGCCCTCCGGGGAGCGCTTGTTTGGAAATAATTATCTTTTACAGCCGGTAAACTAAGCTTACACAACTAAGCGCTAGCTCGAAGGAGAAACACGGGGGCTGTTAGGAACGCGGCTGCGATCCGTCACTTAAGTAAGAGGTGTTGCATTCATCTTCAGCGAACGTGTCAGGCGATTACTCAAGCGCTAGTTTCTGGCCTGAAGATTTGCAAAGCTCATTGATTACTGCTGCTGGTGACAGATCACCTGCTAACACGAGTTTTACAGCGAGAAAGAAAACGCTAGCGAATTCAAAGCTACACAGCACGGGGAAATGATCAGCCCCTGTATATATAAAAGGTTTTTTTTTTTTTTTGTTTAAACAAAGGCCACTGAGTAGCAAGCTAACTGCTTGATATTAGCATGTATGTTAGCAGACTGGTGTTCATGATGCAACAGAGTACCAATAAATTCCCCAGCAACCGATGGTGCCCGTATCAGTTCAAAACTCTGTCAGCGTAGCATACTGAGCTTCAAAGGTTAGCGATCGCAGAGTGGTGAGGAGCAACAGGATAAGGGTTCGGGACGGCAGCCAAACAAAGTGAACGTGGAGATGGAAACAAGGTTCCAGCCTGTTTGTTCAGGGACAAATCTGTGTTTGGCACTGCTGCTTAATAGAGCTCAGGGCTAACAAGGTAATTTAAGACACGACAGCTACATCACTGAGAGGGGGACATAAATTTAACTCATCGCACTTAAGGCAAGGACATGGGGACGGACTGAGCAGAACGAGAAAGGAGAGACAGAAGACGGGAATGGGGCGTGAAAGTAGCTAGACAACATGTACATGCAACTCTAATGCTCTGGATTGGCCAAGCACCCTTTTGGGCATCGCATGTTGCTCCTGAACTCGACTTCAATATTGAACTGAAGAGTTGGCGAGATATTGCAGTAGATTTTTCAATATTTATTTTCGTACTGGGATCTCACAGAATTTAATAAACAATCTCTTGTTTTGTTGTTGTTGTTGAAAGAATATAAGCACACATGCACACACAAACACTATGTGAACAAAGTCATCTGCATTAGAAATGGCAGGTTTCCCCAGGGACAATAACATTCTTTATCACACCTAATGGAATTTGGCGCATGTTCATTCCATAATACAGCTTCGCACATTCATTTTCGAGATGCGTAAAATGAAATTAAGGCTGATAAATCGGTGACATGACTTGCACGTGTGTGTGTGTGGGGGGGGGGGGGGGGGGGGCTAATGAGATTGGATTGGCAATGTGAAGGAAATCCTCCTCATGTGAATATGCTGAAAATCATTAGGATCTACACACAGCAGCCGATTTATTAGCTGTGCCTCCCCTGTAGCTGAGTCTAATCGACTGTTGGGGCTTTTAATAAAGGGATAATGGTGTACAAGTTGATTGTAGAAGGTACTGCAATTTATTACGATCGGCTAGAGTGTACTTCTATTGAGTAACCAAATGACATGGCCACTAATAAACAATAATCACCTTTTCACTCCATTTTCTGCAGCATGAATGCAGAAAAATTCAGCTGTCAATCATGCAAAACAGTCCCTTAAAGTCATCCTGACATGATCATTTTATGCTTCAAATTTCATTAAATGTTACATTTTCCATATAAAATATTGACTGCTTCATATTGCTGAGTTACATATGCGATTATACAAATGTATACATTGCATAAATTTCAAAATGGGAATTTCCAAATATGCATAATCATGTATGAGGATAGATTCTGGTATTTTTAATAAAGGTAAACATCCATCCATCCATCCATCTTCAACCGCTTACTCCTTTTCAGGGTCACAGGGGAACCTGGAGCCTATCCCAGGAAGCATCGGGCACAAGGCGGGGTACACCCTGGACAGAGTGCCAGTCCATGTAGAAATTAAATACACATTAAACAGTGTATTATTCCACAGAAAATGTTTCTAATGGTTTAGAATTACTTGTCGCACCATAGTGGAAAAAGATCCAGAAGAAGCCATGCTCACTTTATAGCATACCGGCTAGCTGGCTTGCTTGCTCGCATCCATTTGTACATTCCTGTTAAAGATGCGGTAAAATTAGCGTCCCTTGGTCTTTTCAGCTTCATATATTATGAGCTTTCGTATTTTAAGTCAACAGTCGGATTCCTGAAAAAAAGGATCATTGCTATGTCTGCTGATGATGTCACTAACTCTACCGTAGTAACCGTTTTGAACTAGGAAATGGAATTTTACGTGGCAAACACAGAGTGATTTGGGAAAAACGGAAATCACGAAGAGAGAAAAATCAATGATAAGCTGCAACACGAGAACGGAACAGGTGGGTAGAAATAAAAAAAAAACTAATCAAAGTGAAACACAGACCAGCTGAACACATTAGGATAGTAAACCAATGATAACAGGGGGGCAGAGACAGGACTGAAACCAAAACAACGGCCCATGAAAATGGCAACAACAAACTAGAGCAGTAGTTAAAAACGTCTTCTAAAAAAAGTATAACTAAAATTCTTCTTCATTTTATTTTATTTTTTTTAAACTGGATATGAGCAATTGGGAGATGTTGGACAGGAAAAGTAACCTTTGAGAAGAAATAAAGGTATAACCTGGAGGTTGGAGGTGGCTGGTCTTGAGGAGCCTCGTGTCAATCAAACTTATATTTTGGGGATTTTTTTTTTTTTTTACAGCTAAGAGAAAAGACACGTTATTCAAGCCAAAGGTGATGATTGACAGCCAGATGAAGGTCACCTTCCCCAGTGATAGATGGAAATGGATTTTTCCGATTTTAACCCGAATCTGAAATTCCTGATTTTGTTGATGACTCTGTGTGCACGTTTAACGCCCCCACCTACTCGTTTAACAGCTCCGCCTCGTCTCTGATGACTGATTCAACCTTAATGATGGATCTGGACCTGGTTCCATCAGTGGTAATCGTGGTCGATCCTTCTCCCTGTCTCCATTACTGCCGAGCATGATGAACAGAGAGACGGGATAAATGAAGACAACGCCTCGCTACCCTATCATCGTTAGTATTAATAAACAGATGTAATTGTACATTATACATTAAAACTACAGGAATGAAATAACAATGTTAAAATGGAGGTGTGGAGAAAAGACGAGAGCGTGGAGGTAGAGAAAGGAACAATGCTGTAGTAAGCAGGTCAGCGTGATGAATGAAGGTGTCTCACGGGGAACATGGGGGACGCGGCGATGCTTTTATTAGTGGACAGATAATGGTGTGTGTGTGTGTGTGTGTGTGTATGCGTGCATGTGCGTGTGTGTAGGTGTGTGTGTGATTGACTGTGTGTGGATAAACGTTTGTTGGTGTTTCTTCGTCTTGATTGCAATGGCAATGGAACCCACAGACTTTGTGATTGACGCTGCTGGAACAGACATTCCAATGTGTGTGTGTGTGTGTGTGTGTGTTAGAGATAGGGACACTGCATTAATGAAGCTTACACACAGAGAGTGCATCACTGTGACAGACACCGTAACCCCCACACGCTGTTGGAGCATAAAAGAACTCATTCACTCTGGGTGGACCCCTGGGAGCATGCGCGCACACACACACACACACACACACACACACACACACACACACACACACACACACACACACACACACACTTAGAAAACAGATCACGCAACATAGAAAAAAACACTCACTAGAACAATCTATACAATCTATATACACCTTCTGCATGTATATTAAAATTCTCAATTCTAAACAAACACACACACACACACAAAACAAATGCTCCATAATAGGGGTGGAGTCAAGAACATTCACAGCAGATTAGAAAACGTAATAATTGATAACATTTATGGAAGGACAGAGGAGTTTACACTTTGCAAATAAAAGGTGACATGTCATTCTATAAGGAATAAAAATAGCATTTGTTGGTAAATTCCTGTGGTATACGAGGAATAAAACACTACGGTACGTGCTGTTAGAGTAAAATAATCAACTTTGTTGTTGTAACAATAACTCTGCCTCATCACACACGTAATAATAAAACCAGACCTTAGCATTTCCTTATGTACTGTAAAATAAACCCTTAGCACTGACACACACACACACACACACACACACACACACACACACACACACACACAGAGAACTTCTAGTATTGATGTAATGGTTTCTCACTTTTATCTCCACAGAGACAACAGGAGCACTTTACCTTTCTAATTAGCGATTGTAGCTCTGCAGCAACTCCTAATGAGCTTCTTCTATCATATGGGAGATCACTTTTTATAAAAAATGTGACAGTATCATTACTCCCATGATGCACCTCTTCTACATGATTGACATTTCTTCTTTGTAGCTTTCTGCACATGCTTAGCTTCCTCACAGATGACATGACGGTTTCTCCTAAGATTTCCTGATACTTTAATGAATCTTGCCTTCCACACGCTGCAGGTTTCCAGTGCCAGAGGATGCAAAGCAGCCCCAGAGCATCACTGAGCCACCACCATGCTTGATTGTGGACAGAGTGTTCATTCTTCATTCTTCTTCCTCCATCCATTGTGCCGAAAAGTTCCAGTTTTGTTTCATCGCTCCACAGAACAGAATCCTAAAATTTCTGTGGCTTATTTATATGATTTTGAACCGACTTTTCTTGCGCTTTTGGGTCAGTAGTGGTGACCGTGTTGGAATTCTGGCATGGAAACCTTCTGCGTTTAGTAAACACCATACTGTGCTCACTGAAACCTCAATGCCTGTTTCCCCCAAGTCTTGTTGCAGGTATTTTGCAGTCACTCGAGGGTTTTTCACAGTCTGCCTTCTCATCTGGTTGCAGCCATTGATAGCTTGTTCTGCCCCGTCCAGGTATTTCATGTGTTCCAGTTCAAGCACACCTGGTGCAACTAATGAAGCCATAGATTAGTTGCATCAGGTGTGCACCACCTGTTTTGCATATTTGTGCTTTTGTGAGGGATTCTATTCAGGGGGTTAAATAATTCTGAAACTGGAGAAATCATTATAAGTTGCATTTTCAGTTGAATTAACTATTTTATATTCTTTTGTTTGATTTGGCCACGGCAAACAGCTGAAAGTCTGTCAATTTGAAAAATAAACCTGATTTGCAATGGGAGTTGAATAATTTTGATTGCCACTGTGTATTTATTTATTTATTTATTTATTTATTTATTTCCATGTGTGCAGAACATCTAGTCAGAAAGCAGAAGTGTAAATGTGTGCTGTTGTTGTTGTTAGCACAGTGGCTGTTTCTGTGTGTGTGCCATTTAATGTCTCTTTGAGGGTGTGTGCTCATGGCTGATCTGTAAAAGTGCCACTGCATGGACATTAATGCTGACCTCAGAACAGGAGCTGAGGAGTATGCGTGGACATACACACATACTCACTCTCTCTCTTTCTCTCTCTCTCTCTCTCTCTCTCTCTCTCTCTTGTTTTGTATGTGGAGTTAAAGGGACATTTATTCTCTCTCTCTCTCTCTCTCTCTCTCTCTCTCACTCACTCACAGACACACACACAGGGTGCACCAAGTGTCTGGAGTGTGAAATACTGATGAATTATTAACATGGTCACTAATTGTGAAAGCTGTGATTATAGAGTATCAAGAAGAGAGAGAGAGGGAGAGAGAGAGACTTTGACTTTAATGTATTAGTGTAGCATATTTACATGTTTAAGTTTTTTTTTTTTTAAAAAAACCCCATCAGTCCCCCCACCCACACCCTCCACCCAGGAACCCCATCAGATCCTCCACCCAGGAATCCCAAACACCTTCAGTCGAACTATAAATCCATTACAGTCCATAAATCTGTATGAAAGACCAAAGGCCTGTTTATATTAAAGACTTTTCTTGCAGCTGATGTCCATTTTCTTCATCTGAACCACACCACATTGTTTCCGTGGTGATCACACGTTCAGGTTTACATTCTTTGTTTCGTGTTTTTGTTGGGCGGTTGTGGCTCAGTCGGTAGAGCGGGTTGTCCACTAATCCACTAACCGTGGGGTTGGCGGTTCGAATCCCGGCCCGGGTGATCCCATGCCGAAGTGTCCTTGGGCAAGACACTGAACCCTAAGTTGCCCCCAATGGCAAGCTAGCACCTTGCATGGCAGCACTACTACCATTGGTGTATGAGTGTGCACTTGTAAGTCGCTTTGGATAAAAGCGTCTGCTAAATGAATAAATGTAAATGTGTTGTGCAGATGTGAGGAATTTTTCTTTGTCTAGGGAGTGGTTTGTCAGTGGGATGTTTGGTTTTCCTTTGGTCAGGTGTAAAAACCGGTTACTCTGTTCTGTAGTGGACAGTAGTTCAGGCTGCTCTGAAAGGTTATTTGGCTGATCTGGGTCGTCCTCGACCTCCTCCATGTCTGTGAGCAGTTCTTTTCTAGTAGCTCCTGTGCTGCACTCTAGTCCCTCACTCTCCTGCTGTAGCTGTTTGGACGGTTTTATTGTTCCTAAACTCGGCAGTGTGTTCTTGTGTGGTCTCTGTTGTCCTCAGCACTGAGAGAGAGAGAGAGAGAGAGAGAGAGAGAGAGAGAGAGAGAGAGTGAGAGAGAGAGAGCGAGCGAGCAGGACATGAAAGGTATTGTTTCTGTGGTTGAAAGAAACAAAGAAAGAAAGAAACAGGCATTAAAAGATAGAAGGGCAGAGAAAAAATCTTAATTCTCTAGCATTAACAAGGAAGGATGAAGATCAGAGAGAGATAACAGAGTTTTATGTGAATTTTGAAAATGTGAATAAATAAATCTGAGAAAAAGCATCAAAATATTTAAATTTTTAAAAATGTTTTTCCACCTTTGTCTGAGGTGGAAAAGTCAGTCTTCTGGTTAAGATGAGATGTGAAAGAGGGATGAAAAGGTGTGTTTTTTAAATATAAATAATGATGTAGGAGAAGTACGTCCCATGTTTCAGCCCAGTATCCAGACATAGAAACATGGCCGACGCTCCAGCACTGTTGCACAATCACCTGTACGTCAGATGCATGATATTCCTGATATTCCCTGAAATTTGATTTTAAATTGAGAAACATTTCAATAGAGATGTATAGAGACAAAGAGCTGTGAGATATGCAGTACGTAGGCATGTGTGTGTGTGTGTGTGTGTGTGTGTGTGTGTGTGTGTTATTGAGTCTGGTTCCTGTCTGCATCCTCCATTCTCTTTAATCTTAGTAGCTCGGAGCATCGCTTGCTTCACAGCAGGGAATTTTCTCCCGCCTCTTCCCCTCCATACACTCCCACTGGGCTCCGACTCCACTCTTTTCCTCACTAACGTCTGCCTTTGCGGTGTGTTACGGAGTGTGTTATTGCGTGACTGAATGCTTAGCGATCACAGCACACACACACAGACACATTTGCTGGAAAAAGTCCACACTTTTCTGCTATAGTTTCTTCCTACTGATATCACAGCATTATACTATAGCCTCATTTCACATCAAATATATATTTACACACACACATGCATTCACACAGACACAGGTGCACACACACACACACACACACACACACATACACACACACACACACACACAGCCATTATTCCTCTGACACTGTGTCTTTATTGGACGAAAAAAAACCTGTTATGTAATCATGTGTGATTTTCTTCAATACTGAAAAACAAGACAAAATTTTTTATATTTTATTGGCCAGAGATGCAAAAGACATGTTAGGTTTGTATTCTGGTTCTACGTAGAACAGATTGCTTCCCTATATTAGACAGGATTATTAGGAAGGTAAGAACCCTTAAATATCTAGATCCTTTGAGGAACACTTTTGTTTTTTTGTTTTTTATAAGAGTATACACTTGAGCAGGTTGCGTCATTGTGCAATGTTAATTTATGTTAGTGTTTGGGTTTGAGATAATAGAACAGCTTTCCTTTATATTGGGCTTTAGGTTTCCATTAGAACTCGGCAGGAACCTGGAAGAAACGGATGAGAGAACATGTGAACCTCCACACAGACCCTATCTGTTCTTTTGGTTTTTTTTGTTGTTCAATCGAGTGCAACACCATGAAAGCGGTGATCAGAAAAACACACAGAATGATATGAAGCAAGGCTGTGTGCTAATTGTGACGAACTCAGCGCTGTACACTCAGTCATGTCAGGTGATTACACAGAGTGGCACGCCCCCTAGATCTGATCTTCATTTGGTAGATCAATAAGTGTAACTAAAAAGAAACAGCTGGAGGAACATTTTGCAACTAATTAGGTTAATTGGCAGCAGGTCATTAACATTACTGGGTGTAAAAAGAGTATCTTAGAGAGGCAGAGTCTTTCAGAATTAAAGATGGATTAGAATCTGTATGGAAGCATATGTTGCTCTAAAACCTGTATATACCTTTCAGCATTGTTCTTACCTTTCCAGATGTGCAAGCTGCTCATTCCATAGGCACTACTGCACCGCCATACCATCAGAGATGCAGACTTCTGAACTGAGCGCTGATAAAAAAAAATAAAAAAAAAAGCCGGATGGTCCTCCTCCTCTTTAGTTCAGAGGATGTGGCGTCCAAGGTTTCCAAAAATATTTGAAAAATTTTGAATCATTTGACCACAGAACAGTTTCCCACTTTGGCTCAATCCATTTTAAATGAGCTTTGGCCCAGAGAAGACGGCAGAGTTTCTGGATCGTGTTCACATGTGGCTTCTTCTTTGCATGACAAAGCTTTAACCAGCATCTGTGGATGGTACAGTGAACTGTGTTCACAGACAATGAGTTCTGGAGTTGTTCTGAGCCCATGCAGTGATCTCCATTACAGAATCATTCCTGTTTTTAATGCAGTGCCGCCTGAAGACCCAGAGATCACATGCATGCAATACTGATTTTCACTCTTATCCCTCACATAGATTTCTCCAGATTCTCAGAATCTTTTGATGATGTTATGTACTGTAGATGATGAGATTGTTTGTAACTGACTAAATGTCAAGTGGAAAAATATTTGTGAGAATTGTGAGATTTAAACATGTAATTGCGAGAAATAAAGTCAAAATTGCATGAGATGTTAATTCAAAATTGTGAGAAAAAATGTCAGAATTGTGAGATGTTAAATTCTGAATAAAAAATGTGAGAATTACGAGATGTTAACTAAAATTTTTCAGGAATTTTTTTTTCAAAATTGCTATATTTAAAATGACAATTACCTTTTTTTATAATTTTTTTTTCTCAGTGTCAGAAACGGGCTTCCACAGTTTATCGTGTAGGGAAAATGATAAATGAATAATCACCACCAGCCACCATTATACAGTAAATAACTCTATAACAGAATTGTCTTCAATACTGTTTTAAAATACTCCACATGAAACAGGTTTAAAAATAGCATTACTTTTTTCTCTTATGCAAAATATATAGCAAGTCTAACCCTGTTCATACGTGTGGCTCGGTATGAATGCGAAATTGTGAAACTGCAGGATGCTGACCTCATTTTGTCCAGACACTGCGACAGAGTTCTCTCAGACCTTAAAGATTTCCAGGAATTTCTCTGTTCCTGAGCACAGATGAAAACAGCTTTTCCATAAATCAAACCCCAAATGGCACCTGTGGTACATTCAAGATTTTTTACAGCTTCATATATTCTCTGAGTCACTTTATAACCGTATTTTATAAAGTCTTCTGAGACGTCACTTAATTGTACTCCCACTCTTTTTCACTTCATTTTCTTCTAGTAAGTGTATTTTATCATTTTACCTGTGAGGCAAAAGCTTGACTGTTAAATGATCGAGATAATCGCTCGCTAATGTAAGCTTGTCAATGAAATGGATTCTCTCATGTTCATTTGGGGAGAAAATGGTGTCTGAATACAGTATCTCACAAAAGTGAGCACACCCCTCCCAATTTTATAAATATTTGATCCATCCATCCATCCATCCATCTTCAACCGCTTACTCCTTTTCAGGGTCACGGGGAACCTGGAGCCTATCCCAGGAGGCATCGGGCACAAGGCGGGGTACACCCTGGATAGGGTGCCAGTCAATATTTGATTATATCTTTTAATGTGACAACACTGAAGAAATGACACTTTGCTACAATGTAAAGTAGTGAGTGTACAGCTTGTGTAACAGTGTAAATTTACTGTCCCCTCAAAATAACTCAACACACAGCCATTAATGTCTAAACCGCTGGCAGCAAAAGTAAGTAACAAGTAAAATGTCCAAATTGGGTCCAAAGTGTCAATATTTTGTGTGGCCACCATTATTTTGCAGCACTGCCTTAACCCTTTTCCACTCCTCCATGACGACATCACAGAGCTGGTGTATGTTAGAGACCTTGTGCTCCTCCACCTTCTGTTTGAGGATGCCCCACAGATGCTCAATAGGGTTTAGGTCTGGAGACATGCTTGGCCAGTCCATTACCTTCACCCTCAGCTTCTTTAGCAAGGCAAAGGTCGTCTTGGAGGTGTGTTTGGCTCGTTATCATGCTGGAATACTGCATACTGATCATGCTCTGCTTCAGTATGTCACAGTAGATATTGCCATTCATGATTCCCTCGATGAACTGCAGCTCCCCAGTGCCGGCAGCACTCATGTAGCCCCAGACCATGACACTCCCACCACTATGTTTGACTGTAGGCAAGACACACTTGTCTTTGTACTCCTCACCTGGTTGCCGCCAAACATGCTTGACACCATCTGAACCAAATAAGTTGATCTTGGTCTCATAATCCATGTCTTTAGTCTGCTTGTCTTCAGCAAACTGTTTGTGAGCTTTCTTGTGCATCATCTATAGAAGAGGCTTCTTTCTGGGATGACAGCCATGGAGACCAATTTGATGCAGTGTGTGGCGTATGGTCTGAGCACTGACAGGCTGACCCCCCTACCGCTTCAACCTCTGCAGCAATGCTGGCAGCACTCATATGTCTATTCATTGAGTGAACCATGAATGCCAACATGTACTGTGACATACTGAAGTAGAGCATGATCAGTATGCAGTATTCCAGCATGATAACGACCCCAAACACACCTCCAAGGCGACCACTGACTTGCTAAAGAAGCTGAGGGTGAAGGTCATGGACTGGCCAAGCATGTCTCCAGACCTAAACCCTATTGAGCATCTGTGGGGCATCCTCAAACGGAAGGTGGAGGAACACAAGGTCTCTAACATCCACCATCTCCGTGATGTCGTCATGGAGGAGTAGAAGGGGACTCCAGTGGCAACCTGTGAAGCTCTGGTGAATTCCATGCCCAAGAGGGTTAAGGTAGTGCTGGAAAATAATGGTGGCCGCACAAAATATTGACACTTTGGGCCCAATTTGGACATTTTCACTTAGGGATGTACTCACATTTGTTGCCAGTGGTTTAGACATTAATGGCTGTGTGTTGAGTTATTTTGAGGGGACAGCAAATTTACACTGTTACACAAGCTGTACACTCACTACTTTACATTGTAGCAACGTGTCATTTCTTCAGTGTTGTCTCATGAAAAGCTATAATCAAATATTTACACAAATGTGAGGGGTGCACTCACTTTTGTGAGATACTGTATATGCATATTTCAGCTGCATTTAATGCTTACTTCAACAGCTATAAAACATTTAATTAAATTCAGAAATGGGTTATTGGTAATTCATTTAGAAAAACTTAGTGGACTTATTGAAAATTCAAATTGTTGGACTTTGTGTGCAAGTTCGTGCAACCCGACCAATGTCACTGTGTAAGAACTCCAAAAGAAAAGCAATCTTTTAATCACGACCAGTTCATTAATTGCAGCAAGATGAGTGCAAGCGTTTTTTCCCCTCCACTTCATTCTCTATTGCACCTTCTGTTTTTTTAGTCCTTTTTATTTAATTTGCGCAGCCAACCAGTATCTCTTCATCTCTCGCCTCTTCCTCCACCCACATTATTCCACAAATTGCAATTCCGAGGCGTTTTATAGATTAAGCAGTCCATGCACGATGAGAGAGAGACAGAGACAGAGAGAGAGGACATAAATCCAGATGAGTCTTTAGAGATCTTACAGAACTGACCCTTAAACTCTTAAAAATGTTCACACTCGCAAGTAAAAAGTCACTCATTGCTACTGTTGTTGCTTGTGGGCATAGCCTGTCCTCCATGACTAGTTAAAGACCAATTAAATAGCGCAGTAATCCATGTGAAAATTGTTTGTTCGATTTACTTGTTACGTGCACGGCTTACGTCGCTCATACTAGCTTCCTTCTCAGATTAGATTAATAAAGCGAGCTAACTGTACTAGCTACATAAACTCACCAGAGTTCCATTGGGAAAAAACTGCAGGTAGGAATGAAAAGTCTCAAACGAGTGAGGAAACAGAAGAAAGTCAGATCGTATGCTGCATAGGATTGGTCTGAGGAATCTTTCAAGGCGATTTGGATTTGTTGCTTTACAACATCATACCTAATTTGCATAGAATGAAGAAAACGCAGATGTTGCTTGTGGCTCTGAGTCACACACGTATGTAAAAACTGAACAATCACATGTGACTTGCTAGTGTGAGTGTAGGATTAGGGATTAGGTAAGGTTATCAGACAATTTTTAAATCCTGACATACTGTAAATCTCTGTCACACAGAAGACTTCTGAAATGTTTGTTTTTTTACACCCATTCATCTGTTCTTCTACTATAATCTGTCAGTATTAAGGGTACTGTCCACGTACATGTTAGTTCTACAAAGTACTCCAGGATAAAAAATGGAGGCGAGGCGTCTTGGTGTGACTCCAAATTTACTGTAAATTAACTTGTATTCGCCCTATGCTTACACCTCTACAGTGTGTTTATTATAATATTCTGAGACAGTAATAGCACTTCCGACAAACACACACACACACACAGAGAAACAGAGAGAACACATAGGTTAGAGCACTTTATATGACTGCAGGGAAATAAACAACACTCTGTTCACACTGTGTGAGAGCCTCAGAGCACAATCACACGTTATAAAGCTCTATAAAAGTGTAACGGCTACTGCTGCTGACCAACAAGTGTCCTGAATAACAACTCTCTCTCACTCTCTCTCTCTCACACACACACACGCGCACACACACACGCGCACATACACACGCGCACTGCCAAACATACTCATACGAGCTAAAGGCTAGAGTCTAAAGGCAAGAGGATGCGTTAGAGTACTGTCTCATAATAATTCTATTATTTTAATATTCTAATATACGCATGTGTGTGTGTGTCTATATATATATATATATATATATATATATATATAGAGAGAGAGAGAGAGAGAGAGAGAGAGAGAGAGAGCAACTTATCTTAATTATGACTCGGATTTGGCTGAGAAAGATGTTTAGGTTCTACCTTGATATGACATACACACACGCGCGTGCACACACTCACACACACACACACACACACACACACACACACACACACACACACACACACACAGCATGAGGTTTTGGCCGTGGAAGGAAACCCAAGAAATGAAAACAGTGCTGATTGATGGCACACAGGTGAGAACATTCATCACTTACTCTTGCTGTTTCTCCTCAGAGAGAGAGAGAGAGAGAGAAACAGAGAGCAAGAGAGAGGGTAACAGAGAGAAAGAGAGATAGGATCGAATAATAGGGAAAAATGTGATTTTATTCAAATATGTGGCTTTCTACAAGTATTAATGGATTTAATATCAGATAGATAGATTTTTTTCAATTTTATTATAAAAATAAATATTTTTGCACATTTTTTAATGTTCAAATACATTAAATACTCAAATTATAATTCTTATTGTTATTATTATTATTATTATTATTATTATTATTATTATTATTATTAGAGCTGCACTAATTCCGATAACCGATTATTCAGAGTGATATCAGCCAATACCGATAACCAATACCAATAATTCTGCCTTTTAATTGCATTCTTTTAAATGAAAGATTTCACAGTAACTGGTCTCATAAACAGAAAACACATGACTCTAACATTAACACATGAACTAAATTCTGAAGTTTAAAGTAAGATTTCTTAACTTATTGAATATTCCATCCATCTTCTATACCACTTAACCGTTATTGAATATTATGCATTAATTTTAACATTGACTGAATTCTAAAAAAACTCCGGTTAGTCTCACATTCACTCACCACAAATAAAAGCATTTCTATTTCATCACTGAACACCAAACTGGTAATATATAATATCAGCTTTTTTAATGATCCATCCATCCATCCATCCTCTACCGCTTTCTCCTTTATCAGGGTCACGGGGAACCTGGAGCCTATCCCAGGAAGCATCAGCCACAAGGTAGGATACACCCTGGACAGGGTTTTGTTTAATGATATTAACTCATATTAACATTAATTGGATATGAACCATACTACTTTACAAATATATTTTTCTGTGCAATATATACCTTTTTTGTCAACTCATCTACATTTAAATCTTTCAGCGGTGAACTGTACTGGTGCTTTAATTCAGCTCGAGCAGTGCGGTGGGGAAAAAAATTAGACTTGCCGATGAAACTTCCGTTTCGCTAATGCTCACTAGCAGTGCAAATATTACAGAGCTTTAAACTGCAGTTTTGTCGTCATTCCACACAAGAGACGCTATCTTTACACGCAGCACCAAACTGATGTTTTCCCACCCTCTTTTGATTGACAGGATATAATCGGCCATAAACATCAGATGTTTTGAAACTATCGGGAAATTTTGCCGGGAAAAATTGCCTTTATCGGCTGATACCGATTATCGGCCAATACATCAGTGCATCTCTAATTGTTGTTATTAATATTATTATTATTATTATTATTATTATTATATCGATCTACGATATAATAATATATCGACGATTAGTAGTTCTTACTCAGCATGGCACAAGGTCCCTTTCCAGAACCTTCACACTAACTGTTCCTCAGTGGTGGAATGAGCTTCCAACCTCA
>JAFFST010050783.1:21203-37740 GCA_022414735.1 Noturus placidus | reverse complement strand
TAGCACTACTTGTATTGTTCTCTGCTTCATATCGTCTTGCTTGTATTTTTCTCCTTTGTAAGTTGCTTTGGATAAAAGCGTCTGTTAAATGAGTAAATGTAAATGTATTATTATTATTATTATTATTATTATTATTATTATTATTATTACCTTTAATTTCTATTACTGTGTAATTACTGAATAATATGCTTTATATA
Source organism: Noturus placidus (assembly GCA_022414735.1). Lineage (NCBI taxonomy): Eukaryota > Metazoa > Chordata > Actinopteri > Siluriformes > Ictaluridae > Noturus > Noturus placidus. The sequence goes on along the minus strand of JAFFST010050783.1, from coordinate 37,543 downwards.
CAGTGGGGGAAATAAGTATTTGGCACATCAAATACTTCAGTAAATATATTTCCAACGCAGTTATTCACATGAAATTTTCACCAGACATCAGTATTAACTCAAGACATCAGCAATTATAAAGAATTCACAACATTAAAGTCCATAAATAAAGTTATGTGTAATAAAGAGGAATGACACAGGAAAAAAGCATTGAACACGCTAACTGAAAAGTATTTAATGCTTAGTGGAGAAGCCTTTGTTTGTAATGACAGCTTCAAGATGCTTCCTGTATGAAGAAATTAATCTGCTGCAGTATTCAGGTGTGATTTTGGCCCATTCTTCTAAACATATTGTTTTTAAAGCTTGTTCAACTGGATTCAAGTCAGGTGATTGACTGGGCCATTTTAACACCTTGACTGTTTTCCTCTGAAACCAATTGAGAGTTTCCTTTGCTGTATGCTTTGGATCGTTGTCCTGCTGGAAGGTTCACCCACGTCTCATCTTCATCATCCTGGTGGATGGAAGCAGATTCTTCTCAACAATCTCCTAGTAAAAGGCTCCATTGAACGTTCCTTCAATAATATAAAGTCTACCAGTACCATGCGATGAAAAACAGCCCCACACCATGATGTTTGTAGGGTGATGTGTACAGTGCCATTTCTTCTCCAAACATGGTGTGTAGTATGACAGCCAAAAAGTAAAATTTTGCTCTCGTCTGACCAGACTACACTCTACCAATATTTCATAAACTTGTCCAAATGAGTTGTAGTGAACTTTAAATGGGTTTCTACATGCCTTTTCTTTAGTAGGGGATATTCAGATAGGGGGTATAATTACTTACAGATTTCAAGTGGTTCCTTGCCTTACCTTGCCTTGGAGAATTGATTTTTCTTAGTGTGTTCAATACTCTTTTCCTGTGTCATTCCTTTTTATTACACATAACTTCATTTATGGACTTTAATGTTGTGAATTCTTTGTATTTTAGTTAATACCGATAATTGGAAATCTATTTACTTAAAAAAAACTGTTGCGGCGTTGAATACTTATTTCCCCCACTGTAAGGTGAATAATTTGGGAATAGGATAACAGTTATTATAATGTCAATTTATCTCTTTTTTAAATAATTTTTTTTAATTAAAACCTATTTTTACTTATTACCAGATAAATAAGTGAATATGGAAATACTCCGTAAATAAATAAATAGTTTGATTCGCTTATGACCCACTGTGACATCTCTGTAAAGCACTTTCATGTGTTTGTAAAGAGTTTTATAAATAAGAAGTTAGTAATGAATCAACACTATCAGTTGGTGTTTAGTATGAAGAGAATTAAATCATTATAAACGCTACTCGATTCTTTAAACTCTTAAAAGACAGACCAGAAATAAATGTTCTCAAGCATAACTCGTTGCATCTGATCTGATTTGAAAACTTTCCCACATTGAGAACTTGAGAAGCAAAGCGAGTGGGAATGAAAAGTATGACTTCAAATGTTGCAGTGAGATTTGCATAAATATGTAAATAAGACAAAAAGATGCAGTGAGCGACACATCACACGTCACTTGTCAGAGTTAGACGTTGTACAAAGATAAGTGCACCGGCGGTAATTATTCTAAATGCTACACTGAATGTTTGCAGGTGAAAGGTGACTACATTAGCTGGGATTCATGCTCATTTCCTCCTGTTTCAGTCTAATTGTCCGTGTCACTGCATGAGAGAGAGGGGTTTGTGGAGGCACTTTATTCAAATTAGGAATTAGGACAGAAATCCACTTTTTTTGTTGCTCTGTTTTTACTTTGTAACAAAATTTTGGGACAAAAACATCTAAAAAAGATTGCAAAAAACCTTTTTCAGTTATGAAAGTGGAGGGCATGCTTAGCATTTGTTTAATTTCATATTACTTTATTTGTATAACATTGAACAAAAATCTAATCAGATTGATGATTCAATGTGATTCAATGATTCAGTGATTCAATGATTCAGTGATTCAATGATTCAGTGATTCAAATCAAGGAATTGATCAATGATTCAAATTGATATGAATGGACCAATGACTGAAATTCGTGTAACTTTTTAATGAAACCATAGTTCAAGTTTTCATATCAATTAAAAAGGTCTTTTAAAAAGGAGTAACTTTTCCTAGTTCGCCTATGCACATTGTAATCAATTTGCTTGTGTGTATTTTTAGTTTATTCCAATTTCAGGTGCTAGTAAAAGTTGTGGTGGTATTCAGAAAGTCTTTTAATTATTTAACACTAATCAATCAATCCACAACCTCAAGTGGAAGAGGGATATATACAGTTTAGCAGAGGGATATATACAGTATCTCACAAAAGTGAGTCACATTTTTGTAAATATTTGATTATAACTTTTCATGTGATATCATTGAAGAAATGACACGTTGCTACAATGTAAAGTAGTGAGTGTACAGCTTGTGTAACAGTGTAAATTTTCTATCCCCTCAAAATAACTCAACACACAGCCATTAATGTCTAAACTGCTGGTTAAAAAGTGAGTACACCCCTAAGGGAAAATGTCCAAATTGGACCAAATTAGCCAATTTCCCTCCCCGGTGTCATGTGACTTGTTAGTGCTACAAGGTCTCAAGTGTGAATGGGAAGCAGGTGTGTTAAATTTGGTGTCATTGCTCTCACACGCCCTCATACTGGTCACTGGAAGTTCAACATGGCACCTCATGGCAAAGAATTTTCTGAGGATCTGAAAAAAAGAATTGTTGCTCTACATAAAGGTGGCCTAGGCTATAAGAAGATTGTTAAGACCTTGACACTGAGCTGCAGCATGTTGGCCAAGACCATAGAGCGGTTTAACAGGACAGGTTCCACTCAGAACAGGCCTCACCATGGTCGACCAAAGAAGTTGAGTGCACGTACTCAGTGTCATATCCAGAGGTTGTATTTGGGAAATAGACGTATGAGTTCTGCCGACACTGGGGAGCTACAGTTCATTGAGGGAATCATGAATGGCAACATGTACTGTGACATACTGAAGCAGAGCATGATCAGTATGCAGTATTCCAGTATGATAACGACCCAAAACACACCTCTAAGACGACCACTGCCTTACTAAAGAGGGTGAAGGTGATGGACCGGCCAAGCATGTCTCCAGACCTAAACCCTATTGAGCATCTGTGGGGCATCCTCAAACGGAAGGTGGAGGAGCACAAGGTCTCTAACATCCACCAGTTCCGTGATATCTTTACTTAGCAAAGTGTAATTTCTTCAGTGTTGTCACATGAACATATTTACAAAAAATGTGAGGGGTGTACTCACTTTTGTGAGATACTATACAGTAGCTACTACTTTTTCTCATCAGAACTAAAAAAAAAACCCAAACATGCTGGTGAGGCCATGCCCTGCAAGGGACAAACATAGCACTAGCTACACGCCCACAAGGGACAGACTACAAGCGACATACAGTAAGCAACTTGTTAGTGTGAACAGAGAATAAGTGTATAATTATTCATTCCAGCCCCTGGAGTTTCTGTCTAACTAGACTTACAATCTTCCTCCACCACCCCTTACACACACACACAAACTAATGAGCTTCGAAACATTTTCACTTGTCCGGGTCATCACGAGTCAGTTTCCCACACACACAAGTGCAGAAATCAAAGTGTTCTCTTAATTGAATCTCACAAGCCTCCCTGATAAACAAGCTGCTTCGTGCCACGCTCCACTATTTGAAGTTGAACATCTCGCCGCTCTTCGCACCGCCTCCCTCCTCCACGTCTCTCTTCCAGCACTTCACTCCAGCAATAAAGGCCTTTTCATCCTGAACAGAGATAGAAATAACAAGGTACGATCCGTATTTAAACAGCAAGACCTTGACTTGCATTTAAAGCTGGGTTTCTTCACGCGTATAATAGGTTCTCAGCACATAAAAGCCAACATTTAAATTGCATGAAAATGAATAGCAGTGCTCAAGCTGAACATGTTATCACAGTACAGCGTTTATTGGTTCAATAAGTACCCTCATGTAGACATGTTTATATGTGAACAATACTTTTCTTTTGACCGAGTCACTAAGATGAATCATTGCTTTGGTTCACTTGCAGCTTCGCAATATTTCTATACATTTATACAACCAACCTCATGATTTTATATTAGATTTAATTAATAGATTAATCTGTTGGTGTTCTTTTTAACATCTGTGAATTTTCTCAGTCATAACTGAAAAGATTCACTAAGTCACAGGACGTCCACAGCACCCCACAATTTCCCCATGCTGTGGGAGCTTAACAGAAATTTCGTTAATTCAAATAGTAACTGTAATCCTAAAACTATGTTCTAAATATGTGAATTTTCAGTATCAAACTATTATAGAGACATATATAAAACATCAAATAAAGTTAGAAATAGCTTGTATAAATAATCATTTGAGAGCTACAACAGCAATAACAAGCGACTTACATTTGTAGACAAAGTTGGCTGAGAGCTTTTTTTTCCCAGTTAACAAGCTTCAGAAAACATGATGTCATATCCAGTAAAGGAACATAGTGAGCATTGATGCTTTGTGGGATTTTTTGGGAAGCGAAAGTTCCAGTACTCTGGAAAGATTTTGCAATTGAGACAGCCCTTAAAATGGCCGAGTCCCTGTTCAGTACCCTGACAGTGAATAATTTCGATCTCTAATGTGAATCAGTTGACTCAGTCAGTGCGTTTACATGGACAGCATTAATCCACTTTTAATGCGATTAAGACAATACTTTGATTAAGAAACTACCATGTAAACAGCGATTTTTAATTACCTTAATCTGATCAAGGTCATACTCGAAGTAAACACTAATCGAATTAAGACAGGTGGAGTACTCCTGTTTTAGTCGCATTATCGACGTGTATTACAGATATGTCAACACCTTAATCACATTGTTAATGTCGTGTGAGAGTTTTTACGACCACACTTTACGACAGGACACGATCACACATGGCAGTGCTCAACATTTTACGGTGCACAAGAGAGTACGGCTTCATCCCAAACCGCATACTTTCCTACTATAGGCCTGTATTGGGGAAAAATACATGTATCTCGGCTACTGTGTACACGGTTTGAGACGCAGCTCACGGCTTCAAGCAGTTGTCTATTAGCATGTACAGCATGCCAAATAATTAACTGCACTTAAATTCGTATTTTTTTTTTATAAAAACACCCAAAACTGTATGTTGATACATGAAATTCTGGAGGGACTTCGGACAGCGTGGCGCAGTGACGTAATGACGCAGGCTGTTACTCTAATTATGATCTATAACACGTAAAACGTAAAACATGACAGTAGTATTCTAAAAGCGACTCATGTAAACACCTTAATCACGTTATTATCTTACTTAGAGTAAGGTCAATAATTAGATTACTGCTGTCCGTGTAAACGTAGTCAGTGAGTTCACTAATTCCCATTCAGGTTCATTTGTTTTATATCAGAGATATGCAGCTTTTTTTCCCAGTGCATGAAACAATGTCTTCTAAACATGGACATAAAATCATATAAAACTTGAGCTAACATTAATGGTTATAAATTTTTGTCGTCATGGTTACATCATTACCTGATGACATTTAACTGAATTTTTACTTTAAGTTCAACATGATCTTGAGTGTGCTAAACCGTAACAATTACTAAGGTTGCGTAAGGTTAGCGTTAGAACTTTTTCTTATGACTTCATCATTCTTGTTTGTTTAAATTCATACAAATTCTTCACAAGTTTGACTTTAGCAGTGTCCTGGTGTAAGACAATATTTAATTAATGCACACCTACGAGTTTCTAATTCTGGGTAAATGAGATACAGCGCTTCATGCTAATTTAGATAATTAATTTAGATGACTTTGGGTTTTGGGTTATCTCTTTTTTATGTGATAGCACTCTTAATACAGATAAATTTTCAATATAAATTAAAGGACTGGCTACAACGCTGCTTGAAGGAATGATGGATTTTTTGGGGAGGTGAAAAAACCTAAATATAATTTTATAATATGAAGTTGTTGTTCATGCATCATTGTTATCTGATCTCATGACGTCCCTGAGACATGGTTTGCAGTCAGTTAGGTCAGCGACGTGGCTGAGAAGTTCATATTTCCGTCTGTGGCTATATTTTAGGCTACAGTATATCAGCTCTCTCCGTTACACTCAGTCGGCCCCATCAATAAAGGAAGAGCAGAATTTATTCTTTAGTCAGCCATCTATCTTCTTCTCCTCGACCCTTTTACACTGAGACATATTAAAATAAGCAGCCTATTGATATTAATATTAGATGAGATCAGTGGACAGTAATGTATGCAGCACCGGAAGCGACGCATTGCCTTTTTCGTTTCTCTCTACCCTACAGGAAATATTAATCGCTGTCATCTTATTACCGTAACGCCGTCTCTGCAGGATATTAAAATACACCGTGCACTAATAAGAGACTAACAACAAGACTTCTGGTGTAGATCAGGATAAAAATGTCGGAGAAAACACACACCAGTGTGACTGATGAAGAGTTGCACTGTTAATATTAGAGAAGTTAATACAGTTCACATATCCTGTTCTTCCTCGGAAAGCCTTAGTACTGCAACTGCTAAAAAGAGTTTTACATTCAAGTCTTCATCACTGAACAGTTGAGAACTTTAACACCATAGACTTTAACTTAAAACTATAACGAATTCATCACAACTCATAAGTTGGTCATGAGCTCGTAAGTTCCTGTTTACAGAAAGAGAATTTACATATATTTGTGCTATCTTGTGTCACGCAGATGAGGATGTATCTAAAATATAGCCCTTTTGAGTCTGGTTACTCTCAAGGTTTCTTCCTCATATCGTGCCAGGAAGTTTTTTCTCACCACTGTCGCCTCTGGCTTGCTCATTAGGGATAAATTTATAAGTTTCTGCCAAAATGTGTTTTAAAACAGGATCATCTTGTCACATAATGGAGGAAAATGCGGATGAAAGTGCAGATATAAAATGTAATCAAATGAAACACAAGAACTAACACAATAAACTAAATACATAAAACATGAACTATGAACTATGGGCCGAGAGAAATAACATGGAATAAGAGACTAGACAACATAACAATGGCAGTACAAACTGTGACTATATAAACACACACACAAGTGCTCATTAACATGAATGAGAATAAAGTGTAGTGACCACTCATGTGACAGTGAAGCAGCAGTGCAGTTGCTGTTGGGAACTGAAGTCCAGAGTTTCTTTGGGATATCCATGACACATCTAGCCTACTGTTCCAAGAACAAATACAGAATACAAAGCAAAAATAAGAGTATGCAAAAAGGCTAGAATTTATTTATTTGAGGATTATTTTAGCTAGCATTATTTTAGAAGACTGAGGCTAATTCCTGGTATTTTGCATCCAACTCTAAATACATATTAAATTCTAGACATAAGCTAAGATATTCTTAAGAAGTATAATTTTCAGAATTCAGGTAGCCTACTAAATCAACATTGATGGCTTGAAAACACAGTGTAGGATGAGTCTGATGAAGTCTAACTCCGCCCATTGGACATGAGAGATACTTAATACGTTGGCAATTTCTGAGCTGGTGTCATTACAAGTGCGTAATAACTCTGTCCTCCTGGCGTTGCCACAGGGATCGATTTGAGGAGAACGATTTAGGAAGCGTGATGACCCTGGACCATGTCCAACCGGGCCTTTCTCAGATAGATAACCGACTCCAGCACCGGCCCTGCAGTTAACAAGTCAACATTTAATTGATAACCAGCGTTTAAAAGAGCCGGTTTAACCTTGGGGGTGGGGGTGGGGGGTGGTAAATGCTGGAGTAAGCATTTACTGCATGTCATCAGTCAGGGATGGGAGGGATAGAAGAAGTAAAGGAGGGAGGAACAGGGTGTGTGGTCATAAAGAGAGAAAGAGAGGGATGGAGTGACAGAGATAGAGAGGAGTGGCTGGCATAGATAGAGGCAACAATGAAAAATTAGACAACAACAGTGACAAATGACAAAAAAGTCACTGGAGGCTGGATTAAGGACAATGAACACAGGATGATAAAGGACTGGGGAAAAAGAGAAAAAAATCAGAGGACAAGAAATACATCCTGTTAAAAAAAATATGTGTACTTGTGTTTATACCAGAAACATTTTTCTTACCATTACATAAACAACTGCCTTAACCAAAAGAAAACCAGAATATAATGCTGCTTAATATAATACGAACAAGGATGTGAGCAAGGTGCCCCATGTGCGCAAGTTTTTTTTTCCTGTTCTGGTGCTGTCTCTGCCGATTATTTACCTGACTGTGTTCACCTGTTCTGTGTTACTGTTCTGAGTATTTTGTCTATGTATATCCTGCGGTGTCCTTTTTAGAGTCAAAAGGTTTCGTGTGCTTTTGTACAGCTATGTCTGAGCCATGCTCCCTCTTCAACATTGTACTTCCTGGTTGTGCTCCTGGTTTTGACCCTAGTTAATTACAGGTCTATTTATGTAGTGTTTTTCTAGACACTCAAAGCACTTTACATAGTATGGCGGGGGGACTCCTCAAACACCACAAGTGTGTAGCATCCACCTGGATTATTTATACGGCAGCCATAGTGCGCCAGAATGCCCACCACACACCAGATATTAGTGGAGAGGAGAGAGTGATGTAGCCAATTCAGAGATGAGGAATACGCAACTGCGTCCTGCTAAACTCTCAACTCACTGCAGTTAATCAGGATTGCCTTGAGTTCATTTATTCTTGGTAGTCTTTTTTTGCTAGACAGTACATCTAAATCATACCCTGAACCACCAAAAACAGAGAGAAATATGTGTGCATGTGTAAAAAAAAATAAAAAAAAGTCTCACAGCTTTGATTTAAAGAATCAAGAACTTGCGTAGGAGCTCTATATTGTAACATTGGAGCACAAATGTGGTTGCCATGAGGAACATTAGCCAAGTGAATTGCAAACAGACTATGTTGAATAAGTTTTTACCTTTACTGCATTTTCACTTTTTAAAAAGCCATTAAAAAGTAGCATTTGCAAGAAATCTAATATTTGTTTTATATTAGCATTAGCACTCATCATATTTCTTATATCATTTGCTGAAACTCCAACACAATCTCTTTAAATTTCCTACAAATTCTATATCAGGACTCAGAGTAGGATCCCTAAAGCCCCTGAAACACATTCTCTGAATCTCTGCTGATAAAAGTCAGCACATTTATTCCACACCATGTCAAGCTCACTTACACAGGACACATCAGTGAGTTATAAACTCGACAGCTTTAATTCCCCGACCTACGCCGAGTCTCTTCTATAAAGCCGACCTGTAACTGAAGTCAGATTTACGCAGACGTCTAAAACAAAACCATTACGGAAAAAGAGTGCACTGAAGTGAAAAGTGTGTTGAAGTATATTTGAAGTTAGAAAGTTTCAAGCTTGCAGCGTCAAACTGACTTTAATAGCAAATCATCGTGTCGACTCTCCGTGCTGACGATCTTAAACGGTTAATTATCTCCACTGTATCGCTTCTGAGGACAGACAGGCTGCCTTCTCACCCCATATAGAGATCTCTTGAATATTTAATATCACACTCCCACACACACTCAAGGCAAAATCCCTGTTACAGTATACCAGCACTCTAACATCGTCCCATAGCTAAAATGCATTCCTTGTTTTGGACATTCGATATCATCATGCTTACAGGACAAGCACTGATACGTTACATAGGATACAATTAGTGCATTTAATATATTAATTTATTCCACAGTCCGTCCTGCTGAATTCTGAATGCGGGTTGCTCAGAAGCTTGCCATGTGGTGGATATCAGGGAAAAAATATTATTTCAGTCTTCTCTTAACAGGCCAGAAAATTAAGTCATCCCGCAGAAATTTCTGATGTAGAATTAATGAATTACAAGCTTCTGACTTGTACACTTATTGCAAAAAAAAAAACAAAACCTTGAAACAAAAGAAGCTATTAAATCAACCCTTCAACAAGAACCTTTTTTTCTAAGTGCGCCTGTAATAACTGGGTAAGTGTGCTGTACAAATCTCCAAATTATTTATCATAATTTTCTTCTACATATCTAGAAACTGTGAGGAGTTTAGCTTTTTAAGGGTTCTTTAATGGTTCCTTAATGGTTCAATGGTTAATTAAGGGTTCTTCTTGGAATCATTTCTGACAGGAAAACATTCCGTGGTAGGGTTCAATATAAAATATTTAAGCTCTCCCTCAAATGGGACAAACGAAGAACCTTTTCTAGAACATTTCTTAATTTAATAAGGGTGCATTTTCAATAGTCAGTTAAGGTGAAGGGGAAGGTTTGTACCTTTTGAAACATTTCATACTTCTTCAACGATTTCAACCAATTTTTCGTGGTACTGGTTCTAATAGAACAAACACCAACCAAGGCTGGAACTCTCAGGAGCAGATGTTGCAAGTGTGAACTCTCCCTGACTTAGACAGAGCGGAACCCAGTGGAGCTCTGTTTCTTGTCTCCTCAGCAAGTTTAAAACGTTCCTCACCCTCAGTACCAAACCAATCTACCAGGTAAATAACGTAGCATCAGCAGAGTTTTCCTGCATCCCACTGACCGGAGCCTGGAGACCGGGACAAGGCAATGATGGGTATGAAAGCAAAGTGAGGCAGGTACAGAACATCTGGTTGGAGAGAAGCTGAATCAGTTGGTGGTAATGAGACAAAAGAACAGATGATTTATTTTTGCTGACACCGCTGGATTTGTTTTCTCCCTAAAGGAATGGTATATTTTGAATGTATTGCATGCACCATTTTTATTAATTCTTAGAGGCAGTGACTGAATAGGAAAGTCCAAAATAAGGCTCTAAGTAATACAACTATAGAACCACACACTGAGAACCCCCATGAAACTTGCTAGTTTAATCTTTAAGACTTAAGAGTCACCAAGTTCCTAATGCAAGGCACAGGACATGAATAAATGTTGTATGCCTGATTCTTTACCAAATATTTCAGAATTCTGTATTTGTAATCCCATTTAACACCAAACTGATCAATAAGTTTGAACCCATTTGGTTGTTACAAGCTAGACACTGATGTGAGCTAGTTAGCAATAACATCTTAAGGGTGAACCCTTAAGGGTACAAAATTGTGTGTTTTGACACATATAGAAAGGGAATCTTGACAAAGGGAAACTTTATAATTCTCACGGTGAAGACAGTAGGGAACCTCAGATTTGACCACAGCTTGGTGTATGTGTCAAACTGATTTTTCATGCGAGGTTTCCATTATTGTATCTACTCCATGTACATGATATCATTTCTGTTTTGGTTCTTCATATCCGTGAACCCATAAAATGAAGTGATGGACAAAAACAATGGGCAATATTTAATCTTGCTCATACTCTCATTTGTGTGACACCATGTTAGAAGATGGTTGTGGATATTGTGGTGGTGGGAAATCCGGCATATCTGTCGTTAATCTCTCAGTCGAGGGACAAGTGTGGGACAGGTCACATGATAACTTGTATAATACCCCCGAATGGTGATAAATCTTTCACAGATACTACACATCCCTCTGGGACCTTCTGCCCTTCGGATCAAGGGCACGTCTGAAACCACAGAGGCGCGCCATGTGACCAGGAGACATCGACTCGAAGGGCACACTTTTGTCATCTGTCATTTGTCATGTCCTGAGTGAAAAATGTGCTCTCAGTGCGGCTAAAATTGAACATCAAACATCAGCTTTGATGTTTTCAGCTTTTATACAAGAATAAATAAAAATTTGCGGCAGAGAAATCCGGATGTAGATAAAGACGTCTTTCTTTCGTGGACTCTTGTGAGAAAGTGATTCAACTCTGAATTGACTCGACTGCATGAAGTAAATCAAACTCGCTGTGTGTTTTGTGTAGAAGCATTTTTGTAGATTTATTTATTTATTTATTCTTAGTCATACAACAGAGCTGGAGTGCTGCAGAAATGCCATGTGCTCTGGAGATTTGGACTGATCAAAATAAACATTGGATGCAACACACAAAATAGTTTTTTTTATATAATTATCTTTACAGTTATTGAGTTCCGGCTCTGTGTTATCTGTGCTCGGGTCATTTTTTGATTGATTTCTACTCACACTCAATAAAGTTTTAGGCATATTTTTCCGTCATTGTACTTCCAACTATATATAAAGTTTTTTTTTTTTTTTGCTTTTTTGTTTGTTTAATTTGTTAAATGTGCAGTGTGAAACTAATCCCCCAAAAAATTTATCAAAAGAATCAATTTCACCCTGATTCGAACTACAGACTAATAGGTGAAAGCACTCTTATATACCTAATGAACAAACTAGAAACGGCAGCAATGAGGAAAAACTCCCTGAGACAATATGAGGATCAACCCTTGAGAGACTCAAAATGGAACCAATTCTCTTCACCGGATTATAAATCATCAGAGTGTACAGCTTTAGAAGAGTAAAGGCAAACAGTAGGCTACTGAGTGCGTTAGATTGTTGTTAAGATTGTGTCTTGGGATGAACACAGGACATTCTTTATGATTACAAGAGCAGCTGTTACGTACAAATCTACAGAATCCAGGTGATATTAAATCCTGAAAAAAGGGTGAGATTTGGGCAGAACTGTTTTTGGGATCCATGTGGAACCATCCACAAGAGTAGAAACTCCATGCAGAAGTAAAACACACAGCTATATTTTGTATAACAGATTATCTAACACACTATGAGATGCAGACCTCATACTTGCATTACTATCTGCTAGAGTAGTATGCAATTTTTGGCCTTCAGTCACGGCTCACGGTGACCTTCTTGTCGCCGTTTCCTAATTTCCCCGTGGCATGTCGAGTGTGCCAAAAGAGCCACTCCATCCATCACACCTCACATGCTGAGGCGGAAAATAGATCCCGCCACGAGCCCTATGGATATGAGTCGACTAATATATTTATCTTTCTGAAAGAACGCTGTCTGCACCAGGATCAGTAAAGTCACCCTGCTTCGCTTCCACTCGCCATACGCGTCACGTCAAGACAGCAAACTTTACACATTGCTCACATTGTTACTTCAGATTTATAATGTGTCAGATCAGTTCATGTTCATGTCTTTTGCCTGATTAAGGCGCTTTCAAGGAAATCTAAATAAACAGAATTTTTTTCAGTGTGATTTTAAAAGTCTAAAATGAATATCACCTCAATGATACATAATTGTAGCACATAAAAATTATCTTGAATAACCTAACCATGCCAAAGAAACCTCTTTAAGCCTGTACCCTTTTTAAAAATGCCAATATATATGACATGCAATTCAAAAATCATGTCAGAATGTAATGATATTACCATGACAACAGCCATCTGTTTATTACTAACATGATTAGTGAATCAGCCAAATACTGCATTTTACAGGTACCACATGGTCATCATTGAATCTTGAACACAGCTGGGCAAAATCTGTGGACAGTTTTGGGGGGAAATATAATATTGACAAATCAACATGGTTGTGTAAAAAATATAGATTGGACAGAATATTTGGAGAAACTTCAGTCTTCTGTCCAATTAGAGAATATTAATCACCTAAGAAAAAAAAAGAAAATGTGTGGGCTACTTAGAGAAAGTGCTTCCTTTAGTGTAAAAAAGGCTTACGTGGCAAATTCACAGCAAATTCACGCCTTTCGAAGGTGAGAGCACGTATCTAAATGGACGACATCCAGTATACAACCATACTGTGTGTATGACTGCATGCCTTTATCGGGATTGTTTTTTTTATCTGCGACACCACATATGGCCCAACATTGAGAGTTTTCTCGGCTGTATAATTAGCCTACCTTCCTCCACGTAAACATGTTCAGTTATTGCCTTTGTCACTGGCAGTCCTGCAGAACCGTGGTGTAATTTCTCTCCGCGACTGTTTCATTTGATGTGTATTTGCAATAAAAAAGAATGAAAGTGCCTTCCCGGTAAAGCTGGGTTGGTCTGGGTTCGGAGCAGAGTAAATAAGTCGTTTATTGCTTTGCTGTTCGCGATCATGCATGGCAGAGAGCAGCAGAGTCATCTGCGAGAAAACTAGGCTAGGGTGAGAGAAAATGAAGCTGAGGCAGAGGATATCATCCCCGATGTTACAATGTTTATCTAATAATAATAGAGGCAAAGGAAAAGGAGTGACGTGTAATAAGTAGTGAAAAATAAGTCAAAGACATCCGCTGAACCCTGATGAATGCACACAAAATATCAGTCACACCTCATACACAGTTTATTAAGCTGCAGTTATACTGTATTTTCCCATATCACAGTAAACACTTTTCCCGCTCTAGTTTCCCGCTCACATTTCTCCATTTTTCCAAATGTGATATTTAATCCAGCTGAAGTGCTGATCATGTTGTAAGTGCAGTGATGGCTGGAGGCCAACATGGCCACTGTTTGAGCCACGATTGATTGGACCTTTTTCATCACTGGAAGGCTCAGGAACACTGGGACAGATGGTGTGAGAGAGGAGCCGGTTCTCCTGAGAGACCTGGAGAATCAAAGTCACGCTTCTGCCAAAGTTTTAGTAATATCGTGTACTTATCAAGCAGGCAAAGACCTTATATGATGACATTGTTATGCAAATTAGCATTACATGCTTTTAGGGATATTTTTATTTAATGCTACTTCCATGAAAAGCTGACTTCAATCCAAGAACAGAGCCAGAAAAGGAGATAACTCAGTGACATGAGACTGGATGTTTAGGTGACAGATGCATGGTTTATGTGCTTGTTAGTCCCAGAGGAGGCGTGGCTTATGCACATGGCAGGATCAGTAAATGAGGTTAGCCTTTTGTACCCCAGTCATGTTGAATAAGGTATAGCTTCTGAACCCAGTGAAAGAGGTGTGGCCTCTGTGCCTAAGGTCAAATGAAGGAGCTGTGGCCTTTATTACTCAAGCCAAGTAAAGGAGGTCTGCTTTTTAATCTCAGTGAAGGAAGCATGGCCTCTGTGAATGTCAGTACCAGAAAACGAGCGAAGGACATGTGGGCTTTTTATTTGTATAGCACATTTTTGTCAGTCTTACTGAAGGAAGCGTTGCCGCCTAAATCACAAAGCAAATATTTTTATTTCATTTTCATAGATTCATTATCAATGTATTAACAAATTATATTATTATGTTATATTATTATATATATTAATAATAATATAATATTATTATATAAGTATGTTTTAACCTGGATGTTGGTACATAAATGAATATTCTTAATAAATTTAAAAGTTAAAATCAGCATCTAAAACCATATTAAATTATTAACTCTGGATCACCGATTATGAATCAGCATGCTACATGCACTATATTTGTACAAGATCCTCTAAAAACAGCAGAAACATGACTAAGAGTACTGTGAAGGCTTGAAAAGATGGCAAATGGAAGTGGAAGAAAAGAGTCATGGATACCAGGAGAATGAGAAATCGCTGCTTCGCTCTTTCTCTAATTAGGCTTCTTTGGCAATTTAAAGATGAGGTTATTAGTGAAATCAGGTGTTGGTTTTGTTTGGCCCTTGACTCTTCACCTCTCTGCATGATATCCAGCATGTGTGTGAAGGAGAGCTTTTATTAAGCTCTGGACACCACCTACTGAGTCCAACAACAAACACAGCCTAATTACTGCAATCAGGTAGCGTGTGGCTTGTTTGTTGGAATAAATATAGTTAATGCACTTGACCTTTGATCTACTTTTCTGAGTGTCTTGTTATAGGAGCAAATTTTTGACCAGAATAAATAAGAATAAAAAACTGTAATTCTATTTTATGAAAAGAAAACAAATGGAAAATGTACTTAAAAAATGATGGACTTTATCTCTTAAAATGATGGAACATTATTTGTAAATAATGATATAATGTAATTATTAAATACTAATTAACCATGTGATTTGTTGTTCCACTGGTTTATTTATTAGGAATGTAGATCTTTTATTAAGCTGCTCCCTGATAATATTTAATGTTTTCATAAATGAGCACGCTCACTGTTTTTTAAGACAAAAAAAGACAGCTTGTCAAGATACAAATACAAAGTGTAAACTCTGCTGTCTGTGTCCAAAAATGAAAATTTACAGATTTAACTGTTACAAAGCACTGAAACTGGAGACTCCTTCCATACACATCATATAAACATTTCCTTACAGAAGACTGTTAGACCATATCAACGATTACACGCTTTTTTTCCAGTTAAGCATCTGCTGTACACGTCCCTGTGAATGAGCTGTTGCTATAGAAATGATAACGTATTGAAATGAGCACATTAATCTTGTTTAAACCTGTGATTTGCAGCTGCACCACTGTCAGAGCTGCTGTTATAGAAAATTGATCAACATCCTTCTGACCAATCAGGATCCAGAATTCAACACTAAAATGAGTGTTAATTTATACTTTGTCCCTGTGGTAAGATGAAGGACAAAAGAAGCTGAATTTGGGGGGGGG